>JBBPBX010007943.1:26999-58454 GCA_038048925.1 Garcialebias charrua
TTTCTTTTACCTCGCTCCTTGGGTGGACCTTGGCGAACTGGGGGGGGGGGTACGCAGGGTCAGCGGGGGAGCTGACTCGCTGTGGGAGCACTGTTCCTGCAGATATTTTCTCCCCATCCCTCACCACACACCTCCGCCCTCTTCATCTTTAAATTAATACATTTAGGGAATTTGAGTCTCGGGTGTGCTGCGATGGTTTAACATCTCTGTTGTTCAGAGCACCTGGGACTCAATTTTATATACACTTTAGACCAGGGGTCACCAACACGGTGCCCGCGGGCACCCGCGTGCCCGCAAGGACCATTTGTGGTGCCCGCGGACCTGTTCTAAAAATAGCACAACTCACTACTAAGATGCGTTTACAATTTCGTTTTTTTCAGTTGTTATTCGTTTTTGTATTTATATATACAGTATTTTAAAATGTCTATCTTAAAAAATATGTTCTTAAAAATATGTTTATTTTACTTTTTTTTTTAACGCTTTGGTGAACTTTGAACCAATCGTATTGCGCGAGCCAGCCAATCAGTGGTCCTGAAAAGTTTGCTGCTAGCAGGTGCCCGATGAGATCGGTGAAAGCAGTTTCCCAGCTACAAAATGGCAGAAAAAAGAAAGAAAACTTATCATTTTCGCAACGAATGGGAAGAGGAGTTCTTTTTTACAACTGTGAAAGGAGCCTGCGTGTGTCTAATTTGCGGGTTTACTGTGGCGACGACGAAGCGGCACAACGTGGAGAGACACTTCACTACGAGTCATAAAAGGTACAATGAGAACTACCCACCGGGAAGCGCATTACGGACAGAAAAAGCCTGTGAACTAAAGACAGCTTTGGGTAAGCAACAGTCTTTTTTCACAAAACCGACCAAAAAGTCACAAAAAGTAACGGAAGCCTCGTTTAGAGCTACACATTTTCTGATGAAGAAGAAGAAGGCATTTTCAGACGGAGAAGTTGTCAAAGAAGCTATGATTATTATTGCTAACGCTGTACTCCAGGATGAAAAAAATGGAGCCGAGCTGATCTCCACTCTCTCTGACGTTCAGCTGGGAGCAGCTACGGTGGCTAGACGTGTGTCAGTTTTGTCTGATAACTTGGCTGAACAGCTGGACCAGGATTTGGCAAGGTGCAGGTGGTTTAGCATCCAGTGTGACGAGTCTGTGGACAGCAGCAGTACAGCGCAGCTATCGATTTTTGTCAGGATGGTGTTTGAAGATTTTACCACCAGAGAGGAAATCCTGACATTACTCCCCTTAAAAACAACCACGAGGGGAGCTGACATTTATAAAACAGTGAAGGAGTTTTTGGTACACAGAAAGGTACCGATGGAAAAGCTGGTAGCATTGACTACAGATGGGGCACCTGCTATGATTGGCCGACATTCAGGGTTCATCGCTCACTGTCAAGGTGACCCAGACTTTCCCAAGTTTCTGCATTATCACTGTGTCATTCACCAGCAGGCATTGTGTGCAAAAGTGATCGGCTTTCAGCATGTGATGACTCCTGTTGTAAAAATCATAAATAGCATCCGATCCAAAGCAAAACAGCACAGAATTTTCAAGGTGTTACTGGAGGAGATGTCAGCTGAATATGGTGACTTGCTGCTACACACCGAAATCAGATGGCTCAGCAGGGGGCGAATTTTACTTCGTTTTCTGTCACTTTTGGATGAAATCAAAGAGTTCATGCAATCCAGAGGTGAAGATGTCTCACTGCTAGAGGACACAGAGTGGAGACTTGACCTGGCATTTTCCATGACCGTTGAAAAAAGCGAAGCATTTTTAAATATTCCCTAAATCTGCCTGTTGAATAATCCTGTTGTCACTCACTGATGTCTATCATATTCTGAGCACGCATCCACGTAGGCATACTAGTTTAATTCGCTTGATCGCGACAAATTCATTAATTTCCGCATCAGCTTTTTATTCTCTCCCCCCGTGACCAGACAGGTCAGGAGTATAGAAAGGCAGCCGTGCAACGGAGTTCTACGCGCATGCTCCCCCGTGCTCCCCGCAACAAGGCTGGGACGGAGCCGAGCCCTGAGTCGGCATGAATTCGGAACTTCAAAGGTGACCAGCGGAACGGGGAGCCAGGGAGAAGACGCGCGGCTCGCTCCTCTGGGTAGCTCCTGAGAGCAGCAACAGTCCGTAGCGGTGTTATAAAATAAATAATAAATAAAAACAGAGCACCGGTCCAGTTGTACACACAAATGCACCAGGAAATATGCAGTTTTAACTCCCACTCTCATAAACCTCCATGGAAACTCACTCCTGCCTTCTGGGTGGAGACGTAACTGAAGTCACTTCACACTTCGGCACTCTTCGGCCGGGTTTCCGGATTCATTCGGGACTCGGTTGTTTTTTTATTTTTTTTAACCCTCGCCTGGCCCAAATGCAAAAATGAAAATAGACATCATATTAAACTACAGTAATTGTCCAATATGGTGAATTGTTACTTTCATGGTGGGTGTTGTCCTTTAAGTTGGATACATTCACCATCATTGAGGTCCCTAGAGCTCTGGGCATAGAGCTCTTCTAGGTGCAGAGGAACTACAGGGGAGCTAGCTGGTGAGTCTGTGGCTGGTGAGACATAGGAAGACTGCATGGCTTCAGCTGGCTGGAGAACACCAGCCATGGATCCTTCTTTGATGGTGACAGCTTTGTTGCCAGGATTAAAGAGGCGAAGGGGGACCATTTTGGACGTCTGGGGATGAACTAAAACTCTGGCGAGGAGTACTTTGTGTTTCTCAACAAAACCCTTGGTGGGACTAAGTATCATGTCACTGCGGGCTGTCCCACTTAGATGCATGCTGCCCTTCACAACATACTCCTGTCCTGGTTCCACCACCACAGTTCTGGATATTTTCATTGCATGCGACTTCAGGTCAGATTCAGATTGGTAGTAGGGCACTTCTGTACCAAACAGAATGATGCGATGTCTGCCAAAATCAAGACGGGCTTCAGCTTGAGTGAGGAAGGGATGCCCCAGCAGCACTTCTAACCCTGTTATATCTGCTACAATAAAATCTACATCCACCTGACAATTGTTGATGCTGACAGGTATCTGGGCCTCACTCGGCACTGGTTCATCTACAGGTCCCACCCCCAGTAAAGTCTCAACAATTGATGAATGCAGCCGAGGTCTCATGTCAGGGTGGATGGAATTAAAGTAGCACAACGGCAGCACATTTCTCCGCGCCCCACTGTCCAACACAGCACACACCTCCACTTCATAGATTCACATGAGGATACTCATTTCTTGGCTATGGCCTTTCAGGTGGAGCATGGTGGGTTGTTGGGTATCACTGGAGGAGCTACTGAATATCAAAGCTTTGGTGGTCTTGTGGGGCGAGGGGCACTGCTTCTGGATATGACCCCAACCTTGACAATTATGGCAACGGACTCTCCCCTTTGCCAAATTCTTACAGTTATTAAAAGCTGAGGGTACGTGTGTGGCAAACTGATTTGGTGAAGGGCTGGTTACAGGCGTAGTTTTATTAACACTTTCATGTTGATCATTGGCTCTGACCACAGCAGCTCTGGGCTGTTGTTCAACCATGCCGCGGGCTCCTGACTGCATGGTACTGGTGACATAAGCTGCAGCACTTTTTGTGGTCTCATGAGCATGAGCTATTTCATATGCACGGGTGAGCGTGGCTGGTCGTTGCTCTAATAGTTTCTGAACTATTTCGGCATCACCCAAACCATTTGTGAAAACTTCAACAGCAATAAAGTCCTGTTCCACTTCTGCTCTGTCACCATAAGCCACAGCCACTTTCCCGTAAATATCGTCTCTGAAAGCGTGCAGGTCCTCTCCATGTTTCCGTACTCGCTGCCTCAGCTCTACTGCAACCGCAGCGGCATGATGTATGCAGTTTCCAGTTCGTCCACCAGGCGGCGGTAGTCCTATCTGTAAGAGTGAGGGTTTCTGTGGACAATGGCCCCCGCTGCGCCAACCAGGCAGAATTTCAGCTGCACTGTCATCGTCTTTTCGGACCAATAGTTCGCTTCGGCGCAGCTCTCAAACCTGTGCAGAAATTCTTTCCATGGTGTGGTACCATCGTATTGGCCCGGACGTAAGGTGGGGACCCTCTCTCTAGGATCTCCATCCTCCTCACTGTCGGATAAAGGCTGCTACACCATGAAACAAGTTTTATTTGGTTTTAATCGGGGCTGGGGCCGTGCAGGGGTTTGCTTGTAGCTTATCGTTCCATCCAGGTTATGAGAAGGAGTACAATGCACGGCTGGAAATGTCACTGGGTTGACGGGGGCCGGAGTGCTATGCACAAAAAACTTTGCATATGAGCAGAAGTAAATGGGTTGGAGTCCGTATAATTATCTTTCATTTGAAATGTGGGGGTTGAGTAGAAATGCATTCTGTCGTCTGTAGCCCCTCCATGAGCGTTATAACCTTGACATTTGGTATCAATGAATGGATTGGTAGGGCTAAACTGTGGCTGAGCGGGGCCTTGGTGCAGTGCAAACATGTCCCCTCCTTTAGCGTACGAGCTAAAACAGCGTTCATCACACAGAAAAGGGTTGTAATGTTCACATTTAGAAAATTTAAGAAAATGATCAAAAGGAATTTGTTGAAAAAATATATATGAATTAGCATAATGAGTATTGTATCAATTATTAGTTATGTATTAGTATTAGAAAATTAGAAAGAGTTAGTCATTTTGTACTGCTGGTGAAAGATTATTATTGTTTAATCTGATTGTTTGAAAAAAGGGGCAGATATAATAAGATTTATTCTTCTTTCTGCTACCTTTCATATTTTTACATTGTGTACGTATCATTAATGGGATTGTCTTGTATTGTATTTCTTTTGTAAAAAAAATGAACAAATTTAATAAACATAAACAAACATTTCACATCTTTGGTAGCTTTTCTACACGCTGCGCTCTCAGAAGACATATCCAATGTCATAAATGGGTTGGAATAATCTGTTTCAAACCCATAGTTTTTACAGGAGCGGGCAGTGGCGTCCATCTTATGGTTGTTAAACAGCAGGCTAATATAGCAGGCTAATGCAGTCTCTCGGCTTTATTGCTAGCCGTTATTATCTCTCTTATTCAAAGCTCACCACTCGTCCAGCAAGGCGAAGAGGTCCCTTCGTGGTCGCCAGTGTTAACCTTTCCTGCTCAGTCTTTCATCCGTGGTCAAAAGACACTGGGGAGATTTTCCTCCAGGGCTGAAGTCTCTGCTTCAGGGTTAACTCCCTCACTTGCCTTGCACATAAACCACACGGTGGCTGAAGGTTAATCCTCTTGTTTTTAATAATAATTCCAGCCAACAGGTGCACAAACAGACTTTCTTACAGCCGCGTTTCAATTTGCCGTTCACATTACACACCGTCACCTCTCGCTCTCATCAACACGTGCAGAACATGAGCATGTAGCGCCCTCCTCTGGCTGGTGGATGGATGACACCCTCCCACACGTAACACACACACCACTCACTGAGCCATTCATCACATGCAGTGGAGGCACTTTCTGCAACAGTACAATATTAAAAGCTGAATGCATTCAGGAGACAATCTGTGAGTACATCACTTTGACTAGTGAGCCAAGACCCAAGATTGTCTGAAAGCTAAGAGCTTGTGCAGGATCTTATAGACCCCTAGTAATTCCACCTTTTTTCTGGGGTGTATCCCTTTTTGATTGGATCACACTTTTGACAGTGAGGGGAGGGGATCTTTAGATATTGGCTGAACATGTTGCTAGGTTTCTGCCTTCATTTTAGACACTCCTATATATATGGGACCAGTTTAAACTAGTTTTTAATTAATTTTGAGCGTTTCTAAGTGAAACTGTTGATCTAAGCATTAAAGCGAGTGCATATTGGTTTCTGTGGTTTCACATTCTTTCTCATCTAAGTCAGCAGTGTCTCATTAATTTCTCTCAGCCTGTGAGCAAAAGGGTCAAGTTTACCTTATGATTTTCCTTCACCGCTTCTGGTATTTGTGTGGAACTCTGATTATGTTTTTAAGTTGTATTTGTGCAGAAATATAGACAACTTAAAAAATTCATCACTGTTTGTTTGTCAAACCTTCATATAATTATTCACAAATTCTCCCTTTTGGTCTCTTTTAAGAGACCAAACTATTCTAAATTATGTACACCTGGTTGGCCAGCGTCATCACATCCTCTACCGCAGAGCAAGCTACTAAAGGCATTACTGAGCCTGGGTCCCTTTTCTCAATGGCTGTAGCAAGGGATCTTATGCAATGGATACAACAATATCCAAAAGTCACTAGTATGGCCATGAAGATAGAGATAGAAAGGAGCACTGACATTACCAAAGCTTTCCATCTACCAAAAGTACAATTAACCCAGGCTGTTAAGGGAATGTTTATCCCTGAAGCCTCTTGCATTTCTTGGGACAGAGATTTTAATTCTTTAATTGATTTGATTTGGGCGCTGTGTTGTTGGGAATAAATGTGCAATATTCTTCTCCAATCATGGCGCATACGCATCCCCATTCTGCTAACAGAATGTCAAGCAGTGGCAGCTCATGAAGTTTCCACCAGGGAGACTATAACTCCAAAATAGTTGGCACATATATATACACAAATATATGTTAGGGGTGTAACGGTACGCTAAAATCACATTTTGGTTCAGTTCAACTACAAGGAGGGCTCAGTTCGGTTTATTTTCGGTACAAAAAAAAGACAAAATAAAGACTTACAAAATGTTTTTATTTTGAAAATATGCCAAAAATATGTTTGTATTGTATTGTAGTAATAAATAAAAGTCACCCATTTGGATGATAGTTTAAATCAGGGGTGTCAAACTCATTTTCACCGAGGGCCACATCGGCATAATGGCTGACCTTGAAGGGCCAGATGTAACATAAATGTAACTAAATGTAATCTAATGTAATGTAAAATAAATGTAACTACCGTACTCCTTAATGTTGAATAACTCATTTATTATAACTTATTCAACTGACAATTACAGTTGCATAGAAAACATCTGTTTGCTTGTTGCTCTAACATAAATCCTTTTAAAATTTGTCAGCTTATGAAAACCCACATAACTCCATTAATGAAGGATGAAATTGTCCAAGTTAATTAAAAAAAAACATAAAACTGAGCTGCAAAGAACATGTATGACACATGTAGCATCTCACCCAAAAAGGCTACACACAGCCTTGCATCCAACTGTGAATGACAACAATTTGTGTGCATATCCATCCATCCATCCATTTTCTTCCGCTTATCCGGGGTCGGGTCGCGGGGGTAGCAGCCTAAGTAGGGAGGCCCAGACTTCCCTCTCCCCAGCCACTTGGAGCAGCTCCTCTGGGGGAATCCCAAGGCGTTCCCAGGCCAGCCGAGAAACATAGTCCCTCCAGCGTATCCTGGGTCTTCCTCTGGGTCTCCTCCCGGTGGGACATGCCCGGAACACCTCACCAGGGAGGCGTCCAGGAGGCATCCTAACCAGATGCCCGAGCCACCTCAACTGGCTCCTCTCGATGTGGAGAAGCAGCGGCTCTACTCCGAGTCCCTCCCGGATGACTGAGCTTCTCACCCTATCTCTAAGGGAGAGTCCAGACACCCTGCGGAGAAAACTCATTTCAGCCGCTTGTATCCGAGATCTTGTTCTTTCGGTCATAACCCAAAGCTCATGACCATAGATGAGGGTGGGAACGTAGATTGATCGGTAAATTGAGAGCTTTGCCTTTTGACTCAGCTCTCTCTTCACCACGACAGACCGGTACAGCGCCCCCTTCACTGCGGACGCTGCACCTATCCGCCTATCGATCTCACGCTCCAGTTTTCCCTCATTCGTGAACAAGATCCCGAGATACTTAAACTCCTCCACTTGGGTAAGGACCTCCTCCCCGACCCGGAGAGGTCGGGGAGGAGGTGTGCATACACATACCAAAATAAAGGTTGACTCAGTTCACAAATATATTACCGTACTCAAGTTGTTTGGTTAGTCTTTGATGAGGAGATGCTGCCTGTCCGTGAACACACCAAGTGGATTCTCTCTCTATGATTGATCATGTTCTGAAAATGATAAACACAAAACAAAATGCAAGCACAATCATTAAATTGCACACAGTTGAAATGTTCTTCTTCTTTGTTGAATTACATTTTATTATATTTTAATTAATCTAAAAAAGCTAAGTCTGGTCCTCTGGACATTTAAAAAACAAAACAAAACTTCATCTTTCAGGGATGAAGATGTTCACATCCTTGATAGAGAGGAACAATGGTTTGAGAGACGAGTAAAAGAGGCCATCTTTGTGAAAAGAAACCATCCAAGGAAGGGGAACATATTATTTTAGGTGGCTGAAATAATCACCTGTTTTTTGTTTTGTTTTTTTGAATGTCCAGAGGACCACACTTAGCTTTTTTAGATTTTTCTACCTGGATTATTGAGAATGCATCAGGATATATTTGAATTAAATTTTAAGAAAATGCTAACCTGACAAACAGGAAAGTGGACAAGATTGTCCTGTTTCACTTGCCACATCCATAAGTCCAATTTTCGCAGGAAAGCCGTGATCGCGTCGGACATCTGCGTGATGACTTGTTTGCGTCCCTGCAGCTTCTGATTCAGCTGGGCGAGATGGTCGGTTATGTCGCACAACACAGCAAAGTCACACAGCCACTTTGAAGCTAGCTTTCACTGCAGCCTCGTTTTTGGCTGTGGGTTTCATGAACAAACTCTGCTGCGACCGCAGTTTGCCTTTTAATTCTTGGCAGAATGTGTTGCTTTTCTTGAAGGCTAGCTTTAGCGTACTTAGCTCCGTGTTTGGTTTCAAAACCGACACCGCCTCGTAACACAAAAGACATACCGGTCTTTCTCCTGGAAGCACAAACAAGTATTCGCCTTCCCATCTTTCTTGAAACTTGCGTCTGTATCAACTTTTCTCTTTCTGGACATGTTGGGATCATTATTTATATCTCAATTCCACTCGTTGGCATGAAGGTAGAAACACTGCCTCGGCTACCGTAGTCGAAAGGCATTGTGGGGCTGCCGTGTCGAAAGGCATTGTGGGAAATGTAGTTTTTGGTCAAAACTCGCTCGTATTAATTTTTAGACACTCAAAACTTTTTAATTAAGCTCTCGCGGGCCAGATAAAATGACATGGTGGGCCACATCTGGCCCGCGGGCCAAGAGTTTGACACATGTGAATAAACAGCACTCTACAATAAATAAACTATATTAACAACAATAAAAATCTTAATAAATACAATAACAGTCAGAACAATAAGCAACAACAGACTGTTTACAATCTAACTAATCAAGTTTTTGTCCAGTAGCAGTAGTGTGGCTGTATTTGTCCTCATTACTGTACTCACAACCTCTTCTTGGACTTGCTCCCAGGTGGGACAGGTCCTGGAATAGTTCAGAGTTCAGTTCAGTCATCACACACTTCTTAGCTGCAGGTGATCTCTGGTGGATGTCTGTCCCTGAAGAGGAAGAAGAGAGCAGCTACCTCTGTCCCAGACTGAAAATAAAACACAAAGAGATAAAAAAAATAAGTTAATAAGATTATGATTTTAAATAAAAAATATTATTTAGATAATAATAATAAAAGAACAATACCTCTTCTTGAACGGTTGAATCTCTCACTCATCATCATCATCATCATCATCATCATCATCATCATCATCATCATCATCATCATCATCATCATCATCATCATCAGGGCTTGTATTAGCTCCAGGGCTTGTTGACAATATCAGTTTTAGTTTTTTCATAAAGAGCTGAACTTTTTGAGTGATAGATGTTCGTAGCGAGGATCAATAACTTTAAAGCCTGCGCATATAACAACATTCAGACTTAGATTCAGAGATTTAAAAACTCATACAGTTTGTGTTATTAATCTGGACCACTCTGAATTACCTGATAAAAGTAGTTTAAATGCAGCTGCTGTTGTTAGCGGTATTTCTGCAACAGTTGCTGTTTCTTCGTTCACATTCTGATGACGTAGTTTCAAGCGCATTCACATTAGACGTGTTGCTACTGCAGAGCCAATCTTCATGAAACAACGTCCATACAGCTTTGGATGTGCGCTCGTCTTTTAACAAGAAAGCCATGAGACCGCAGCGAGATGCTAATGGCTAAATGTTGCACGTGCTGCGCGATAATAGTTCCGTGCTGAAACGCGCCAAGGAAATTTAGTTCCACGATGCATATATTAACGTTCAATGAGTGGAAAAAAAAAAAAACGGTACGTAGGTGGACCGAACCGAACGTGACGTACCGAAACAGTTCGGTACACCCACGTGTACCGTTACATCCCTAATGCATATTCATGTGTATATGCATTTACATATGCATGTATATATGCCACCCACCCGCCCTCCATCCTCACCGACTGTCTCATTGAGCTTAATCACTGGTTTTCTAACAATTTCCTTCAACTAAACAGCAACAAAACAGAAGTCATTCTCGTCGGTACCAAAAACTCTATTTCAAAATCAGAACATCTTCCCCTTAACAACTCTCTGCTATCCCCCTCCCCTCAGGTCAAGAGCCTCGGTGTCATCCTCGACACCACTCTTTCCTTCACTTCACACATCAACAATATTACTCGGTCTGCCTATTTCCACCTCCGTAATATTAACCGTCTCCGTCCTTCTCTCACGCCCCGCTCCACAGCCATCCTGGTGCACAGTCTTGTGACTTCCCGTATCGATTACTGCAACTCCCTTCTCTACGGCCTCCCCAACAAATCTCTCCACAAGTTACAGATGGTCCAGAACTCAGCTGCCCGTGTCATCACTCAAACCTCCTACTATAACCACATCACTCCTGTCCTGCAGCAGCTCCACTGGCTCCCGGTCAAATCACGCATCATCTTCAAAATTCTACTTCTCACGTTCAAAGCTATCCACAACCTTGCCCCACCTTATCTATCCGACCTCCTACAAATCTCCATCCCATCACGCTCTCTCAGGTCCTCCTCTTCACTACAACTCCATGTACCCTCTGCCCGCCTCTCCACCATGGGGAGCAGGGCCTTCACCTGCTTTCAATTGAACATGTTATATTTACATGTATGTGTCTATATGTATATGCATATTACATGTATATGTATATGCATATATACATATATGCATATTCATGTATATATGCATTTCCTTGTACATGTATATATGCATATGCATATACAGTACATGTATATATGCATATACATATACAGTACATGTATATATGCATATACATATACAGTATATGTATATATGCATATACGTCAGAGTCAGAGTCAGAGAGAATTTATTGTCATTTGCACCACATGTAGTACATGTGTTGAAAACGAGATTATGTACACAGGGTCCCAGTTACATCCAACAACAAATGCAAGAGAAAAACAATAATAACATCTAGGATTAACTAAGAGAGACATCAGCTAGTAATACACTAAGCCCTAATGTAGTAGAAAAACATCATTATAAACAGCAGCACGAACATGAGCAGATGGTCACAGATGAACGCAGATAGTCACAGATGAACGCAGCAACAAGAAACAGATCAGTATCAACATGATGTGACATTTTGCAGTGTTTATTCTTATTATTTATTTATTCATGAGTCTGACAGCCTCAGGGTAGAAGCTGTTCCTCAGTCTAGTGGTTCTACATTTGATGCTCCTCAACCTCCGTCCCGAGGGGAGTGGTGCAAAGAGTGAGTGTGCTGGGTGAGTGAGGTCTTTCATGATGCAGGTGGCTCTTTTTCTGCATCTGGAGGTGTAAATGTCTGTGATGGTGGGGAGACTGACTCCCACAGACTTCTGTGCAGCCTTCACCACTCTTTGTAGAGCTTTCCTCTCTGCAACTGTGCAGCCTCCATGCCACACGTTGATGCTGGAGCACAGGACGCTCTCCACTGCACACCTGTAGAACGAGGTGAGGACTGAGCTTCTCAGACCAGCTCGTCTCAGCCGTCTGAGGAAGTAGAGTCTCTGATGACCTTTCTTGATCAGGCTGGTGGTGTTATTGCTCCAGCTGAGGTTATCATTCAAGTGTACACCCAGGTACTTGTAGCTGGAGACCACCTCCACCGCAGATCCACCTATATACAGTGGGGTGTGGGTGTGTTTGTTCCTTCTGAAGTCCACAATCATCTCCTTCGTCTTCTTCACATTCATGTGAAGGTTGTTCTCTTTGCACCAGCTCTCCAGATGTTCCACCTCCTGTCTGTAGCTGGATTCATCATTATCTGTGATGCATCCCACCACAGCTGTATCATCTGCAAACTTAACAATATGACAGCCTGGATGTGTGGCTGTACAATCATATGTGAGCAGAGTGAACAGAAGAGGGCTCAGCACACATCCTTGAGGAGAGCCAGTGCTGAGGGTGATGGTGGAGGAGGAGAAGTTGTGGATCTTCACGGACTGTGGTCTGTTTGTTAAGAAGTCTAGTACCCAGTTACAGATGGAGGGGCTTAGTCCAAGTGTGGATAGTTTGTCTATCAGAGTTTGGGGGATCATGGTGTTGAAGGCAGATGTGAAGTCCACAAAGAGCAGACGCACGTATGAGTCCTTCTGATCCAGGTGGGTGAGAGCAGTGTGGACCACAGAGGAGATGGCGTCCTCTGTTGATCGGTTCTCACGGTATGCATATTGATGAGGGTCCTCGCTGATGTTGACGGTTGTCTTGATGTGGGACATGACCAGTTTCTCAAAACATTTAGCGACTATCGGGGTGAGAGCCACCGGTCTATAGTCATTCAGACCAGTCACTGTGGAGCTTTTTGGGACTGGGATGATGGTGGCAGTCTTCAGGCAGGTGGGAACTGACTCCAGTGAAAGTGAGGTGGTGAAGATGTCAGCCAGCACCTCACAGAGCTGGTCCGCACATTCCTTCAGAACTTTCCCTGGGATGTTGTCTGGACCCGTAGCTTTATGAGGGTTGATCCTTCTGAGACTACCTCTCACTTCTGCTGCGGTCACTTTGAGGTGCTCCTCGTCTGGTGATGAGGTGAGTCTGGTGCTAGTTGGTCTGTTTGGATCATCAAAACGTGCATAAAACTTATTGAGGGCATCAGGCAGGGATGGGTCCCTGGGGCATTGTTTGCTTTTGCCCTTGTAGTCTGTTAAGCATTTGATGCCCTGCCACATGCTCCGTGGATCATGTGAGATGAACTGACCCTCGATCCTCTGTGCATACGCGGCTTTGGCCTTCTTTATGCCATCATCCAGTTCTCTCCTGCACTTTCTCAACTCCTCAGTATCTCTAGACTTGAATGCAGTGTCCCTGGCTGCCAGCAGGGTGCGGACATCCTTATTTAGCCAGGGTTTTTGATTGGGGTAAAATTTAACATACTTTCTTATGGATACATTTTCAGCACATGTACTGATGTAACCCAGGACTGAGGAAGCATAAAGTTCCAGGTCAACTGAACTTCCATTCGTAGCTGCCTCTTTGAAGACAGACCAGTTTGTGTTTTCAAAGCAGTCTCTTAGCATGGGGGAACTATCTTGGCGCCACGATGTGATCACTCTTTGTTCCGGCTTCGAACGTCTGAGTGGGGGGAGCTGTCTAGGGACCAATAACAGGGAGCGATGGTCGGAAGCCCCGAGCGGTGGGCGTGGCTTCGCCGTGTACGCCCCCTTCACATTCGTGAAGACCTGGTCTAGTGTCTTATTTCCTCGTGTTGCTGTGAAAACGTGCTGATTGAAGGTTGGAAGGATGACACGTAAATCTACGTGATTGAAGTCCCCGGAAACAATGAAAAACCCCTCAGGATATTTACACTGCAGCGAGGTGAGTAAGTCATGAATTTCTCCCTGGGCGTCGTTGGCATTAGCATCGGGTGCTATGTAAACATTGCTTATTATTATTGCTGAATAGTCGCGGGGGAGGTAATGTGGCCGACATCTTATTGTTAAAAGCTCCACAGCAGCTGAGCAGATCCTGCTGATAACGGCACAGTTCGTGCACCAGTCTTTGTTAACGTAAATGCAGACGCCTCCGCCTCGCGTTTTCCCCGTAGTCTCGATGCACCGGTCCGTTCTGAAAAATAGCTTATTATCCAACTCATAAACAGAGTCAGGAGTGTCTTCATTGATCCATGTTTCCGTGAGGCAAATCACCGAGCATCTCCTCATCTCCTCCGACGTTGTTACTCTCAGACGAAGCAAATCCATCTTGTTGTCGAGCGAGCGCACGTTGGACAGGAAAAGAGCCGGCATCGGCGGTCTCCCGGTTTTAGCGTCTGCCCGCAGTCTCGTCATAATTCCTGCTCGACAGCCACGCTTTTTCCCTCGAGAGCACCGCTTTCTTTTCTTTCCTCCGGAGCGCATCTGCTTCCAGAAAGATGATCTAAGCAGATCCAATCTTCCGAGCTCTGATTTGAGTTCGTTGCTGATTTCAGCTGTGCCTTGTGGTAAATCCGCTCCAATTCTCAACAGCTCAGTTCGGCTATAATTCACCCGCAAAAAACGCGCAGAGTCAGGTACAAAAACACTATTAAAACTACTAAAAACTGGGGATGTTCTGGGAGCCCATGAAACTGTGGCTGGTCTGAGCGCGGCTATCTTGCCTTTTTTTGTATACGTATACATGTATATATGCATATACATATACATGTAATATGCATGTACATATAGACATATACATGTAAATACAGGTAGTCCCCGACTTACGAGCGCTCTGACTTACGAGGTCCCGGACTTAAGAGCATGCATCTCATTAAAAAAAAAAAAAAAAAAAAAATTTTTTTATTTTTTTTTTTATTTTTTTTTTTTTTTTTTTTTTTTATAAATGAATACATGTACAGTACTGGACAGTCACCAAGCACTTAGCCTATCCTAACACAGTTTTTAAAGATGAAGGAATAAGTTGAATTGTCTCCCTTTCACATAAAGGGAGCAAGCTCCCTATGGAGCCTGCAGGGAGGAGGGAGACAATTCAACTGACTCCTTCATCTTTAAAAACTGTGTTAGGATAGGCTAAGTGCTTGGTGACTGTACAGTACTGTACATTTATCTATTTATAAATAAAAAACAATAAAAAATAAAAATACTGTATATACTGTATATTTTTAATAAATAGATAAATGTACAGTACTGTACAGTCACCAAGCACTTAGCCTATCCTAACACAGTTTTTAAAGATGAAGGAGTCAGTTGAATTGTCTCCCTCCTCCCTGCAGGCTCCATAGGGAGCTTGCTCCCTTTATGTGAAAGGGAGACAATTCAACTTATTCCTTCATCTTTAAAAACTGTGTTAGGATAGGCTAAGTGCTTGGTGACTGTCCAGTACTGTACATGTATTCATTTATAAAAAAAAAAAAAAAAAAAGTAAAAAAAAAAAATTTTTTTTTTTTTACTATGTGATCCTACTTACGAATTTTTGACTTACGAGCGCCCCCTAGTGACGGAACTCGCTCGTAAGTCGGGGACTACCTGTATAACATGTTCAACTAAAATTGTATGTGCGTGTATGTGTGTGTTTGTGAATGTTTTGTGGTTTTTATGGACAGTGGTTTGTTAGGACAGTCATGAGCTGTGAACTGTTTGATTGTCTGTTTGACTGTTTATAGCTTATGACTGTCCTAACAAACCACTGTCCATAAAAACCAAAAAACACTCAAACACACACAATTTCAATTGAACGTGTTATATTTACATGTATATGTCTATATGTACAGTATATGTATATGCATAAATACATGTATATGTATATGCATATATAAATCTATATGTATATGCATATGTACATGTGTGCATATTCAAGTATATATACATATTTCATTTCATTTCATTTATTCATTTATATAGCACTTTACACAACCACGGTGGTGGTGACCAAAGTGCTTAACAAAAAACAGTGTAGTACTTAAAAAGACAGATTAAAAATCAAGAAAAACACAACATAAAAGCAAAAATAAAACCAGAAATGTCACCACATATTTAATTACTAAAAGCCAGTTTGAATAAAAAAGTCTTAAGCTTTGATTTAAAAGGGCCAAGTTCAGTAATCTGGCGTAGCTCAAGTGGGAGTGTATTCCAGAGTCGAGGTGCGGCCGCAGAAAAGGCACGGTCACCCCAACGTTTATATTTTGTCCGTGGAACAGAGAGCAAGAGTTGGCTATCTGACCTCAGAGACCTGGAGCGGGCGGGGAAACTTAACAACTCCGTTATATAAGTAGGAGCGAGGCCATTCAGAGCTTTAAAAACAAATAATAAAAGTTTAAAATCTATCCTAAAACGGACAGGAAGCCAATGTAGTGAGAATAAAACAGGTGTGATGTGGTCCCATCTAGGAGTGTTGGTTAAAAGGCGAGCTGCTGCATTCTGAACAAGCTGGAGGCGGCTCAGTGTTGACTGAGGCACACCAACATACAGAGCGTTACAATAATCGAGCCTAGAACTGATAAAAGCATGAACAGCCTTCTCCAAGTCACAACGGTTTAAAAAGGGTTTGACCTTTTTTAAAAGACGTAAATAAAAAAATCCAGACCGGACAACAGAGGCGATGTGTTTGTCAAAATGTAAAGCCTTATCAAAGGTCACTCCAAGGTTTTTCACACTGTCACTGAAGTTAATGTTCACATTTCCCAGGCCAGTTGCATCTTTGTTACCAAATAAAATCCATTCTGTTTTACTGTCATTTAAAAATAGGAAGTTATTGTTTAGCCAATGTTTGATTTCAGAGATGCAGTCAAAGAGAGAACACATTGGGTTACTGGATCCAGGCCTTAATGGTAAATAGATCTGCAAATCATCTGCATAAAAATGAAAGTTGACATTGTGTTGTCTTATAATAGATCCAAGTGGCAACAGGTACAAGGAAAAGAGCAGAGGGCCCAAAATGGAACCCTGGGGCACCCCACACAGAAGAGGGGCTGTAGAGGAAGAGTAGCCATTGAGCAAGATAGAGAAAGTCCTATCAGATAAATAGGACGTGAACCACTTCAGGGCCGTGCCACGAATCCCAACAAAATCATGGAGGCGAGACAGAAGGACAGAGTGGTCCACAGTGTCAAAGGCTGCTGTGAGGTCGAGAAGCACCAGAGCTACTGGGCATCCAGAGTCAACTGACTGAGCTATGTCGTTATGAACTCTCAGCAATGCAGATTCTGTGCTATGCCGGGATCTAAAACCAGATTGAAATATATGCATTTTACATGTATATTTGCATTTACAAATACATGTATATATGCATATACATATAAATGATGCAGTCAAAGAAACTCGCAAAAACTTATGTCTTCATGAATGAACACCTAACTAAAAAAAACGCAAACATTGCACATGCAGCAAGGTTGTTGAAAAAGGATGAAAAAATAAAAAAAACTTGGACAAGAAACGGAAACATCTGGATCAAAGTACATGAAAATTCTCAAGCTAAAATAATAAAAGAACTGAAAGACTTAGACACATTTAAATGAGCTAAAAAATGACAAATCACCAATCACTATCACATGTTCATGCACAAAAATTGACAAAAATGAACAAACAAACAAAAACATTAAAACATGACAGCAACAAACGAAGACTCAGAATTTAAAATATACAATGTTGAAGATATGGTTGATGCAAACTTTTATCCTGCTATAAAAGACTGTGAATACTATAATGAAGAAAAGTTTAATGACATCAATATAACAAATGGAGATCTCTCTATTATTCACATCAATAGTAGAAGTATAAATGCAAATATATCCAAAATAACAGATTATTTAAAACAGTTAAACAGAACTTTTACATTAATAGCACTGTCAGAGACATGGCTTAATGATGAAAACAAAAATAATGTTCACATCGAAGGATATGAATTATATCATTTAAACAGAAACAATAAAAAAGGTGGTGGAGTAGCTCTATTTGTCAAAAATGAAATAAAGTGTAGAATAATTAAAGAAATGTCAATAATTGTTGACAATCTTATGGAAATAATAACAATAGAAATATTAAACGAAAATGCTAAAAACATATCCATAAGTTGTGTATATCGATCACCAGGATCAAATATAGAAATATTCACCGATAAAATCATACAACTACTGGAAAAGAGTTTAAATAAAAAAGTTTTCTTGTGCGGAGACTTTAATATTGACCTGGGAAATAAAACAGATTCAAATAACATCAGCACATTTCTAAATTCAATGTATAGTTTAAATCTTTATCCGTTAATATCAAAACCAACAAGAATTACAACTCATAGTGCTACGATAATTGACAACATTTTCACAAATATAACAAATGGGGATATGACAGGTGGTATCTTAACAACTGATTTAAGTGATCATTTACCAGTTTTCACTATCTACAGAAATGATCAAAACATTACAAAAGAAGTTACAATTAAGAAAAAAATAATAAACACATCAAAAAAAGCTATGGATCAATTAAAAGATGATTTACAGAAGCAAAACTGGAAGGACGTGTATATTGATGATGTTAACAGATCATATGATGAATTTATGAACATTTTAGAAGCTCTGTATGAAAAGAATTGTGTGCAAAGAAATCGTAGAAAAAGAAATATTGTTGACCAACCTTGGATGACTAAAGGGTTGAGAAATGCTTGTAAAAAAAAAAAAAACTTGTATTTATGTTTCTTAAAAACGAGAACACAACAAGCTGAAGAAAAATATAAAAAATATAAAAATAAATTGGTAATGATTATAAGAAGATGCAAGAAAGAATACTATAGTGATTTATTAAACAAGAGCAATGGTGACACTAAAACAACATGGCGAGTAATAAATGATGTTCTAAAAAGTCATAAAGCAAAAACGAACATTGCAAAATATTTTGTGAAAGATGACAAAGAAATACATGATGAGAATGATATCGTAAATGAATTTAATCAATATTTTGTAAATATTGGATCAAGCCTTGCAGCTAAAATACCAAAAGTAGATAATAAGGTGTGTCATTCAATTAAAAGTTGCACCAACAGTATTTTTCTTAGTGGAACTAACAAAGAGGAAATTATGAAAATGGTAAAAAATCTCTCAGACAAGAGATCAAAAGACTGGGTGGACATGGATATGATGTTCGTAAAAGAAATAATAAGTTATGTTATTGAACCGTTTACATATATATGCAATTTATCTTTTTCAACAGGAATATTTCCAGATAACATGAAAGTAGCAAAGGTAATTCCTCTTTTTAAAAATGGTGATAAATGTGTATTCAATAATTATAGGCCAATATCCTTATTACCACAGTTCTCAAAAATTCTAGAAAAACTATTTGTGACCAGATTGGATCAATTTATTGATAAACAAAACATTTTAAGTAGCAGTCAATATGGGTTTAGAGAAAAAAACTCTACGTCAATGGCTCTCATGGATTTAATGGAACAAATAACTAATGCTGTCGATCATAAACAGTACTGTGTTAGTGTTTTTGTTGATCTAAAAAAAGCATTTGATACCATTGACCACACCATTCTCCTTGAAAAACTAAATAAATATGGTATTAGAGGACCAGCATTACAGTGGGTATCTAGCTATTTGAAGGACAGGAAACAGTTTGTGCAAATAAATGATGTTAGATCTGACCTCCGTGATATCACTTGTGGAGTTCCTCAGGGTTCTGTGCTTGGACCAAAGTTATTTATTTTATATGTGAATGACTTGGTAAATGTGTCAGGACTACTTAAATGTGTTCTTTTTGCCGATGACACCACATTTTTCTGTTCGGGTAATGACATAAAACAGATTTTGGATATGATGAAAACAGAATTTATAAAAATACAAACTTGGTTTAAATTAAACAAATTATCTTTGAATTTAGATAAAACTAATTACATGATATTCAGTAACAAAAAGAGAATTGTTGATGACGATCCATTTGAAATTGAAGATGTTGTGATCTGTAAAGTGAGTGAAGTGAAGTTTCTGGGTGTTATCATTGATGACAAACTGACATGGAAACATCATGTAAATTCCATTAAAAAAATAGCTAGATCAATTGCAGTACTGTATAAAGTCAGGGATTTTTTAATTGATAAAGCTTTACATATGTTGTATAACACAATCATTGCTCCACATTTAATCTATTGTATTGAGGTTTGGGGAAAAGCGTGCAAAACTATTACAAAGCCTGTTTTTATTTTACAAAAGAGAGCTGTAAGAGTAATCACCAGAAAACATTTCAGTCACCCATCAAACACCTTGTTTCTTCAGCTAAACTTATTGAAATTCCAGGAATTGGTAGAATATAGTATTTTATCAGTTATGTATAGGGCTCATAATAACACATTACCTTTAAATATCCAAAGAAATTTTATAAAAAGACAAAGTTATTACAATCTCAAAGGGACAGATATTCATCAAACCACAATTCAGAACCAGCTTAAAGGGACGGTCTACCTCAATTCAGGGAGTTCGATTGTGGAATGTTCTGGAGAGTGATGTTAAAAATGCAAAATCAATGTATACATTTAAGAAAAAGGTCAAAAAGGACTTGCTCAAAAACTATATATGATGTAGCTTAGTGTGTTTGTGTATTACACTTATGTTGTACTTATGATGTAGCTTAGTGCGTTTGTGTATTACAGTTAGAAAAATTAAGTAGAGTTATTCATTTTGTGATGTAGTTTGTGTATTACAGTTAGAAAAATTAAGTAGAATTATTCATTTTATGATCTAGTTTGTGTATTACAGTTAGGAAAATTAAGTAGAAAAAAAAAATAGGAAAATTAAGTAGGAAATTTTTTTTTGTGTGATGTAGTTTGTGTATTAGTTAGAAAAATTAAGTAGAATTGTCCATTTTGTGATGTAGTTTGTGTATCACAGTTAGAAAAATTAAGTAGAATTATGGGTGATGTAGTTTGTGTATTAGTTAGAAAAATTAAGTAGTAGTAGATGTAGTTTGTGTATCACAGTTAGAAAAATTAAGTAGAATTATGGGTGATGTAGTTTGTGTATTACAGTTAGAAAAATTAAGTAGAATTATTCATTTTGTGATCTAGTTTATGTATTACAGTTAGGAAAATTAAGTAGAATTATTCATTTTGTGATGTAGTTTGTGTATTACAGTTAGGAAAATTAAGTAGAATTATTCATTTTGTGATGTAGTTTGTGTATTACAGTTAGAAAAATTAAGTAGAATTATTCATTTTGTGATGTAGTTTGTGTATTACAGTTAGAAAAATTAAGTAGAATTATTCATTTTGTGATCTAGTTTGTGTATTACAGTTAGGAAAATTAAGTAGAATTATTCATTTTGTGATGTAGTTTGTGTATTACAGTTAGAAAAATTAAGTAGAATTATTCATTTTGTGATCTAGTTTGTGTATTACAGTTAGGAAAATTAAGTAGAATTATTCATTTTGTGATGTAGTTTGTGTATTACAGTTAGAAAAATTAAGTAGAATTATTCATTCTGTGATGTAGTTTGAAGGTTATCATTGGTTGAACAAACTGTGAAATAAGGGGCAGATATAATAAGATTTCATCTTCTTTCTGCTCCCTTCATTTTATCCTACTTGTATTCTTGTATCTGATGAAACTGTCTTGTATTGTTCTTTTAAAATGAATGAATAAACATCAATCAATCAATCAATCACATGTAATATGCATATACATATAGATATATACATATACATGTAACATGCATATACATATAGACATATACATGGAAATACAACATCTGCATGGTGCACCATAATAAACAGCATCCAACATTTGCAGGATGTACCATGATATACAGCATCCAACATCTTTTGGATACACTATGATAGACAGCATCCAACATCTGCTGGATGCACCATGATAGACAACATCCAACATCTGCTCAATGCACCATGATATACAGCATCCAACATCTGAAGGGTAAACCATGATAGATAGCATCCAACATCTGCAGGATGCACCATGATAGACAACAACCAACATCTGCAGGATTTACCATGATAGACAACATCCAAAATCTGCAGGGTGCACCATGATAGACAGCATCCAACATCTGCAGGGTGCACCATGATAGACAGCATCCAACATCTGCAGGTTGCACCATGATAGACAACATCCAACATTTGCAGGTTGCACCATGATAGACAACATCCAACATATGTGGGATGCATCATGATAGACAGCATCCAACATCTGCAGGATGCACGTGATAGACAGCATCCAACATCTGCAGGGTGCACTATAATAGACATCATCCAACATCTGCAGGATGCACATGATAGATAGCATCCAACATCTGCTGGATACACCATGATAGACAGCATCTAACATCGCAGGATGTACCATGATAGACAGCATCCAACATCTGCTCAATGCACCATGATAGACATCATCCAACATCTGCTGGATGCACCATGATAGACAACATCCAACATCTGCAGGATGTACCATGATATAAAGCATCCAACATCTTTTGGATACATTATGATAGACAGCATCCAACATCTGCTGGATACACCATGATAGACAACATCTAACATCTGCAAGATGCACCATGATAGACAGCATCCAACATCTGCAGGATGTACCATAATATACAGCATCCAACATCTGTTGGATACACCATGATAGACAGTATCCAACATCTGCTGGATACACCATGATAGACAACATCCAACATCTGCTGGATACACCATGATAGATAACATCCAACATCTGTACGATGAACCATGATATACAGCATCCAACATCTGAAGGATGCACCATGATATACAGAATCCAACATTTGCTGGATGCACCATGATAGACAGCATCCAACATCCATAGGATGCACTGTGATAGACAGTATCCAACATCTGCAGGATGCACCATGATAGACAGCATCCAACATCTGCAGGATGCACCATGATAGACAGCATACAACATCTGTAGGATGCACTGTGATAGACAGCATCCAACATCTGATGGATGCACCATGATACATAGCATCCAACATCTGCAGGATGCACCATGATAGACAACATCCAACATCTGCAGGATGCACTGTGATAGACAGCATCCAACTTCTGCAGGATGCACTGTGATGGACAGCATCCAACATCTGCTGGATGCACTGTGATGGACAGCATCCAACTTCTGCAGGATGCACTGTGATGGACAGCATCCAACATCTGCTGGATGCACCATGATAGACAGCATCCAACATCTGCTGGATGCACTGTGATGGACAGCATCCAACATCTGCTGGACACACCATGATAGACAACATCCAACATCTGCTCAATGCACCATGATAGACAACATCCAACATCTGCAGGATGCACTGTGATAGACAGCATCCAACTTCTGCAGGATGCACTGTGATAGACAACATCCAACATCTTTTGGATACACTATGATAGACAGCATCTAACATCTGCAGGATGCACCATGATAGACAACATCCAACATCTGCTCAATGCACCATGATATTCAGCATCCAACATCTGAAAGGTAAACCATGATAGACAGCATCCAACATCTGCAGGATGCACTGTGATAGACAGCATCCAACTTCTGCAGGATTTACCATGATAGACAACAACCAACATCTGCAGGATTTACCATGATAGACAGCATCCAACATTTGCAGGGTGCACCATGATAGACAGCATCCAACATCTGCAGGTTGCACCATGATAGACAGCATCCAACATCTGCAGGATGCACCATGATAGACAACATCCAACATCTGTGGGATGCACCATGATAGACAACATCCAACATCTGCAGGATGCACATGATAGACAGCATCCAACATCTGCAGGATGCACCGTGATAGACAGCATCCAACATCTGCTGGATGCACCATGATACATAGCATCCAACATCTGCTAGATGCACCATGATAGATAGCATCCAACATTTGCAGGATGCACCATGATAGACAGCATACAAAATCTGCAGGATGCACCATGATAGACAGCATCCAACATCTGTAGGATGCACCATGATATACAGCATCCAACATCTGCAGGATGCACCATGATAGACATTATCCAACATCTGCTGGATGCACCATGATAGACAGCATTCAACATCTGTAGGATGCACCTTGATAGACAGCATCCAACATCCGTAGGATGCACCATGATATACATTATCCAACATCTGCTGGATGCACCATGATAGACAGCATCCAACATCTGCAGGATGCACCGTGATAGACAGCATTCAACATCTGTAGGATGCACCATGATAGACAGCATCCAACATCTGCAGGATGCACCATGATAGACAGCATACAACATCTGTAGGATGCACCATGATAGACAGCATCCAACATCTGCAGGATGCACCATGATAGACAGCATCCAACATCTGCAGGATGCACCATGATAGACAGCATTCAACATCTGTAGGATGCACCATGATAGACATCATTCAACATCTGTAGGATGCACCATGATAGACATCATCCAACATCTGCAGGATGCACCATTATAGACAACATTCAACATCTGTAGGATGCACCATGATAGACATCATCCAACATCTGCAGGATGCACCATTATAGACAACATTCAACATCTGTAGGATGCACCATGATAGACATCATCTAACATCTGCAGGATGCACCATGATAGACAGCATCCAACATCTGTAGGATGTACCATGATATACAGTATCCAACATCTGTTGAATACACCATGATAGACAGTATCCAACATCTGCTGGATGCACCATGATAGACAGCATCCAACATCTGCTGGATACACCATGATAGATAACATCCAACATCTGTAGGATGAACCATGATATACAGCATCCAACATCTGAAGGATGCACCATGATATACAGCATCCAACATCTGCTGGATGCACCATGATAGACAGCATCCAACATCCATAGGATGCACTGTGATAGACAGTATCCAACATCTGCAGGATGCACCATGATAGATAGCATACAACATCTGTAGGATGCACCATGATAGACAGCATCCAACATCTACTGGATGCACTGTGATAGACAGCATCCAACATCTGCTGGATTCACCATGATACATAGCATCCAACATCTGCAGGAAGCACCGTCATAGACAACATCCAAAATCTGCTCAATGCACCATGATAGACAGCATCCAACATCTGCTGGATGCACTAAGATAGACAGCATCCAACATCTACTGGATGCACCATGATAGACAACATCCAACATCTGCTCAATGAACCATGATAAACAGCATCCAACAGCTGCAGGATGCACCGTGATAGACAGCATCCAACATCTACTCAATGCACCATGATAGACAGCATCCAACATCTGTAGGATGCACCATGATAGACAGCATCCAACATCTGTAGGATGCACCATGATAGACAGCATCCAACATCTACTCAATGCACCATGATAGACAGCATCCAACATCTGTAGGATGCACCATGATAGACAGCATCCAACATCTGTAGGATGCACCATGATAGACAGCATCCAATATCTGCAGGATGCACCATGATAGACAGCATCCAACATCTGTAGGATGAACCATGATATACAGCATCCAACATCTGAAGGATGCACCATGATATACAGCATCCAACATCTGCTGGATGCACCATGATAGACAGCATCCAACATCCATAGGATGCAACATGATAGACAGCATCCAACATCTGCAGGATGCACCATGATAGACAGCATCCAACATCTGCAGGATGCACCATGATAGACCGCATCCAACATCTGCTGAATGCACTGTGATAGACAGCATCCAACATCTGCTGGATGCACCATGATACATAGCATCCAACATCTGCAGGATGCACCGTCATAGACAACATCCAAAATCTGTAGGATGCACCATGATAGACAGCATCCAACATCTGCTCAATGCACCATGATAGACAGCATCCAACATCTGCTGGATGCACTAAGATAGACAGCATCCAACATCTGCTGGATGCACCATGATAGACAACATCCAACATCTGCTCAATGCACCATGATAAACAGCATCCAACATCTGCAGGATGCACCATGATAGACAGCATCCAACATCTGCAGGATGTACCATAATATACAGCATCCAACATCTGTTGGATACACCATCATAGACAGTATCCAACATCTGCTGGATACACCATGATAGACAACATCCAACATCTGCTGGATACACCATGATAGATAACATCCAACATCTGTACGATGAACCATGATATACAGAATCCAACATTTGCTGGATGCACCATGATAGACAGCATCCAACATCCATAGGATGCACTGTGATAGACAGTATCCAACATCTGCAGGATGCACCATGATAGACAGCATCCAACATCTGCAGGATGCACCATGATAGACAGCATACAACATCTGTAGGATGCACTGTGATAGACAGCATCCAACATCTGATGGATGCACCATGATACATAGCATCCAACATCTGCAGGATGCACCATGATAGACAGCATCCAAAATCTGCAGGATGCACTGTGATAGACAACATCCAACATCTGCAGGATACACTGTGATAGACAGCATCCAACATCTTCTGGATGCACCATGATAGACAACATCCAACATCTGCTCAATGCACCATGATAGACAACATCCAACATCTGCAGGATGCACTGTGATAGACAGCATCCAACATCTGCTGGACGCACCATGATAGACAACATCCAAAATCTGCTCAATGCACCATGATAGACAGCATCCAACATCTGCTGGATGCACTGTGATGGACAGCATCCAACATCTGCTGGACGCACCATGATAGACAACATCCAACATCTGCTCAATGTACCATGATAGACAACATCCAACATCTGCAGGATGCACTGTGATAGACAGCATCCAACTTCTGCAGGATGCATTGTGATAGACAACATCCAACATCTTTTGGATACACTATGATAGACAACATCCAACATCTGCTCAATGCACCATGATATTCAGCATCCAACATCTGAAAGGTAAACCATGATAGACAGCATCCAACATCTGCAGGATGCACTGTGATAGACAGTATCCAACATCTGCAGGATGCACCATGATAGATAGCATACAACATCTGTAGGATGCACCATGATAGACAGCATCCAACATCTACTGGATGCACTGTGATAGACAGCATCCAACATCTGCTGGATTCACCATGATACATAGCATCCAACATCTGCAGGATGCACCGTCATAGACAACATCCAAAATTTGTAGGATGCACTGATATTCATAAACTCATCATATGATCTGTTCACATCTTCAACATACACATCATTCCAGTCTTGTTTATCTAGATCCTCTTTCAATTTTTCCAAAACTTTTTTGATGTGTTTATGATCTTTTTCTTCTTTGTAACTGCTTTTGTGATGCTTTGATCATTTTTATAGATTGTGAAAACTGGTAAATGATCACTTAAGTCGGTCGTTAAAATACCACCTATCACATCCCCATTTGTTATATTTGTGAAAATATTATCAATTATTGTGGCACTATGAGTTGTAATTCTTGTTGGCTTTGATATCAACGGATACATATTTAAACTGTACATTGAGTTTATAAATATACTGGTGTTATTTGAATCTGTTTTATTTCCCATATCAATGTTAAAGTCTCCACACAAAAAAACTTTTTTATTAAAACTCTTCTCCAATAGCTCCAAGATTTTATCAGTGAATATTTCTATATTTGATCCTGGTGATCTATATACACAACTTATTATTATGTTTTTATCGTTTTTGTTTATTATTTCTATTGTTATCATTTCCATAATATTATCAACTATTGTTGACATTTCACTGTTTAATTTACATTTGATTTCATTATTAACAAATAGAGCGACTCCACCACCTCTTTTATTATTTCTGTTCATATGAAATAATTCATACCCTTCGATGTGAATATTATTTGTGTTTTCATCATTAAGCCATGTCTCTGACAGTGCTATTATCGTAAAAGTTCTATTTAACTGTTTTAAGTAATCTGTTATTTTGGATATATTTGCATTTATACTTCTGCTATTAAAGTGAATAATAGAGAGAACCCCATTTGTTATATTGATGTCATTAAACTGCTCTTCATTATAATATTCGCTATCTTTTATTACAGGAAAAAAATTGCATCAATTACATCTTCAACATTATATATTTTAGGTTCTGAGTCTTCGTATGTTGTCATGTTCTAATGTATTTGTTCATTTCACTGTATATTCTATCCATTTTGTGTGTAAGTTGTTTCAATGATTAGTGATTTGTCATCTCCTGAGTTCCTCCAAATTTTTCCAGATCCTTCAGCTCTTTAATCATTTTAGGCTGAGCCCTTTCATGTGTTTTGATGAAGATGTTTCCATTTCTTGTCCATGTTGATACTATTTTGTTCTTTTTTCTTAACAACCTTGCTTCATGTGCAATGTTTCCATTTTTTTGTTAGATGTTCATTTATGTAAACGTTTGTTCCCTTCAGATTTCTTGCATTTATAATTACATAGTTTTTAAACTTCCTGCTAATGAACTTGACAACTACCGACGGTTTGAATCTTTGTGATTTACTGGGCAGGGTGTGACAGAACGAAATGTCCTCATGTTGTATGTCAATGTTATTGTCCCGTAAAAAAGTAACTACATGCTCCTCCAGAGTCTGTAGTTCTTCCTGAGATTCATTCTCATTTGGGTCACTGTTATTAGGAGCTCTTTTATATGTCCGACACTTACTAACATCAAGTCCTGTGATCACCAAGTTGTCTTGCTTTGTGTATTGTTCTAAGTCCTCTATTTTTCGTTCTAGTTCAGCAATTTTATTGTCTTTGCTAATTATCATGCAGTATATGGATACTGTATGCATATACTATGCATACATTATATGGTCATGTGAGGAAACTATGCTTTCTAGTTTTATATTGCTTAAGGGGGACGAGAAGATGTTCTGATTTTGAAATAGAGTTTTTGGCACAGACAAGAATGATTTCTGTTTTGTTACTGTTTAGTTGAAGGAAATTGTTAGAAAACCAGTGATTTAGCTCATTGAGACAGTCGGTGAGGATGGAGGGTGGGTGGGTGGAGTTAGGTTTTGATGACAAGTAGAGCTGCGTGTCATCAGCATAGCAGTGGAAATGGACGCCGTATTTGCGGAAGATGTGACCTAGAGGAAGGAGGTAAATGATGAAGAGGAGGGGTCCGAGGACAGAGCCTTGGGGGACACCCGTGGAGACAGGGGAAGACTGGGAATGGAAGGATTTAAGCTGAATGAATTGAGTGCGGTCAGAGAGATAGGAGGTGAACCAGTCTAACGGGGTACCTGAGATGCCAATGGAGGTTAGTCTGTTGAATAATAATAATAATAATGTCTTTTCCTGTCATCTGTGTATGTTTCCCATACACAGACGAAATTCGTCTCTGCATTTAACCCAACCACCACCAGGTGGTGCAGTGAGCAGCCAGAAAGCGCCCGGGAGCTGGAGAATTAGGTGTGCACTCATAGACACCCCAAGGTGTGTAGTGGCCGGGGCGCGAACCCGCGTCCTTCGGGTCCCACATCGGAATACCTGCCACTACACCAGGATAGAATGACAGATGGTGTCGAAGGCAGAACTTAGATCAAGAAGAATGAGGATGGACAGAAGACCAGAGTCAGCAGCAAGAAGAAGGTTGTTAGTAATTTTTAATAGAGCTGTTTCGGTGCTATGGTGGGGGCGAAATCCAGATTGAAACTCTTCATAAATGTTGTTGTTGGACAGGTGAGAGTGAAGTTGACTAGCAACAGTTTTTTCAAGGATCTTGGAGATGAAGGGCAGATTGGAGATCGGACGAAGATTATTGAAGTTGGTGAAGTCAAGACCTGGTTTCTTGATGATGGGGGTGATGGCAGCAGATTTGAAGGCTGTGGGAACAATGCCAGAGGTTAGGGAGGAGTGGATGATATTAGTGATGATAGGGAGCAGAGACGGGAGACAGGATTTAACAAGAACTGTGGGAAATGGGTCAAGTTGACAGGATGAGGACTTGGACTTGCTGATAATGTCAGCAATGTCATCAGCAGAGGGGAGGGAGAAGACAGAGAAAGGGAGGGAGGGAGGGAGGGAGGGAGGGGGGAGTTCAACAAGGATGCTGGGGGCAGTATTTGGTCCAAGGTGTTTATGAATTGAAATAATCTTTTCATTGAAATATGACATACCATACCATACCATACCATTTTATTTATAAAGCACTTTAAACAGGAACAAGTCCAAACCAAAGTGCTGGACAAACAAACACGCAACAGGCAACACAGACAATGAAGTACAACACGAAAACATAAAAACATTGCAGATCATAAATCAAACGATCCAATACAAATCAGCTGGCATTGAAAGTGATGGAGTAGTAGTGAGTTTTTAACCGGGATTTGAAAACCGAGAGGGAGGGGGAAATATGACATCAGGGAGTTGCAAAATTCTGTAGAAACCATGTGAGAGGGTAGAGAGTTAGGAGGCAGACATGTCCAAAGTGGTTCAAGACAAGAAAGTTCATTCTCAATAGTCCAGGTATCAAATCCGCTCATTCTCAATCAGTTCATCTGGACAGTTTCTTTTTAGTAGAAACGTTTCACCCTCACTCCAGAGGGCTTCGTCAGTCAGAGTAGTCCCAAGCACACTGAAGTTACCCCACCAAGTAAACAACTTAAGTGGACCAACCAGTTTGCTGTAGCCAAGATGGTTTCTGGGGGCTGTCCTGTCCCTCGTCGACTCCTCCCAGGCAGGCAGACATGTCCGGCTGACGAAGCCCTCTGGAGTGAGGGTGAAACGTTTCTACTAAAAAGAAACTGTCCAGATGAACTGATTGAGAATGAGCGGAGAGAGAACAATGTTTTTGAATTACCAACATTGGAACTGATGATGTCAGAGAAGTAGCTGGACTTGGCTTGAGAAATACTGTTCTTGTAATGGATGAGGTGGTTTGCATAAAGTTCCTTATGAATTGTGAAACCGGATTTTTTTAAAAGACGCTCTAGCCGCCGACCTTTGACAACTCTTCAAGAGAGACGTGTACTGTATTGGGCAGCTATGTGAGCACCTGAGTGTGACGAAGCTAAATGTTTTTGGCAGTAGGAAGCTTGTTAGCCCGTCCAAAAAAAATCCATAAATTAGCTGCAGCATTGTATACCATACCATACCATACCATACCATTTTATTTATAAAGCACTTTAAACAGGAACAAGTCCACACAAAGTGCTTGTATAAGCTGTTGGGTTCAAAGCCTGTGAGAAAAGTAGCGGCTTATAGACCGGAAATTACGGTAGCTTCCTCAAATGATTGGACTGGCTGAAGATCGTTCTATGGGGTCCAAGGCCACCATTGGCCACTCCCTGACTCCTCCATTGCACCTGGTGGTAGATAAACTTGTTCCCTCCACTCGCCAGGGTCCTTCACTCTAAACCATCTTAAATAAGAAAAAAAATTTGTTCTAAGAAGGTCGTTGTAAGAATTATGAGGAGGTCAATATTAATACTGACCTCTTTATCTTAATTAATTTACTTATTCAGATTGAATAGTAAATGTTCACGGATTCTGTTCTTTTTCAGTTTACCCAATATTTCTGTGGTCTTTATGATGGATAAATAAACAGAGCCATTAAGTGACAATGGACATTAACTTAGTTTGGTA
>JBBPBX010007944.1:5640-60746 GCA_038048925.1 Garcialebias charrua
AAACACATTTTAGACCAAATATTGCCAAATATTGCCAATTTACACAGATATGCACAATTATGTGAGAATAAACACAGCCATAGTGCTAGATAACATTTTAAACACATTCTAGGGAGTTTATCAGCTAAAAAAAGTTAATTTTGGGTTTAGTCGCACTTTAAAGAACACAAGAAAACTATTTAGAATGAACAACATGAAATGAAACAATACATGAAATGAAGGCAAAAGAGGATTTCTTGTGGTTTTTTTTTTAAATAGTTTTCTTGTGTTCTTTAAATCTGGAATGAATTAAAAATAAAGACAAACGTTGTTTTCATTTAAATATACCCTGCAACAGAGGAATGTCGTCTTGTCCCATCATGCATCACGTTCTTCAACTGCTAAAACAGCTAAAAATGAACAAAAAACAAGAATTTAAGCTGTGCAGAACTATTCAGTCTTTCTGTTTTTTATATTTTTTGCAGGTTGTATTCTGATTGCGTCCATGTGGATGTAATAATTGTTCATCATGTGTGTTTGGGTGGAAATAATCATTATTACCCCATCATGAACAGTTTCCAGAATCACCTGTAGGTGTCGCCAAAGGAACACAAACCACAGAAACGTGCGTACGCCTGCTCTGGGGCTGGCGTGGGAATGCGCACATATCCACGTTCAGTTCTGTTTTGATACATACGGAGTTTTGCGTGGATAGTGACGTACGGACGGTTTTTGTGTGTACGCACTGTTGATACATGAGGCCCCAGGAGTCCTTAAAGTGAGACTAAACCCAGGTTGAGACGGTAACTCCTCCTTCCAAAATCTCCCTGAAAATGGGCGTGTCGAGAGACAAGGAAGGGTGGAGGTAGAGTTGTGCTTTTGTTCACGCCTCCACCTGCAACAACCTAAAACAAATTAAACCTCTAGCCAACAACATACACCAAGCAACAACAAAGAATAAACATGTAGATGTATTTATCTATTCCACCCATTCCATCCAAAACCAAAGGCCTAAAACAATGAAAATGAAAATAAAACCGCTTGTCAGGAGTGAAATGCAGCACTTCCATATAAGGTATGCACTTCTCATCTCTGCAGGGGATTGGCTCTGCTTGAACCACCTGTGTGACATCACACATGAGCAGACATGTCACACATGAGCGTTTGCACAAATAAGAAAATTAAGGTGTAATCCACCAGTTCAACCCATAGAACTACCGTAAACACATTTTTAGACCAAATATTGCCAAATATTGCCAATTTACACAGATATGCACAATTATGTGAGAATAAACACAGCCATAGTGCTAGATAACATTTTAAACACATTCGAGGGAGTTTATCAGCTAAAAAAAGTTAATTTTGGGTTTAGTTGCACTGGTCCACAGACATGATTTTTGTACTTTTCATAAAATGGCTCAACATATATATATTTTAACATTGAACTATGATCGTTTTTGCTAAAACAATGTTAAATTAATGAAAATTCCTATAAAAAATAGTTTAAACTTAACGCCGTTTTTTTACACGGTAAATCCGGATATTTCCGGTCACGTGACTGTGACGTCACGTCCAGATTCCTGCTCGAACGCGCATTGAAAAACAATTGCGGAGAATGCAGGCGCATCAGATGAATTTAGCAATTTAAAAGTTGATATTTTAGCGATTTGTCTTCAGTTCGTGAAGCAGAAGTTATTTTGAGTGATCAACTAGAAACAGCAGGGTCTTATTTTCTTCCTGCTGCTGCTGTTTTCATGAGAGGTGTCACGTTCAGGAAGTGAGCAGGGGCCTCATGTATCAACCGTGCGTGCGCACAAAAACATTGCGCACGTCACTTTCCACGCAAAACCCCGTATGTATCAAAACTGAAATGAACGTGAATATCTGCGCATCCACGTACATTCCACGCCAGCTCCCCTGCTTGCGTACGCACGTTTCTGTGGTTCTTGTTCCTTTGGCGACACTTACAGGTGCTTCTGAAAAACTGAAGCCCCACAGTCTGTGGTTGACTTTAAGAGCGGCTTGAAGACCTTTCTTTTCAACCGAGCATACTATACTCCTCATGATTCTACTTTTGATCTTAGTTGATACTGTTGTTGATTTTAACTGTTTTATTATTTGTTTTATCGACATTAAATTCTGTTGCACTTTGTAGCACTTTGAGATTTTCATTAATGAAAGGTGCGTTATAAATTGAATTCATTATTATTATTATTATTATTATTATTATTATTATTATTATTACTATTAACTGTTCATGATGTGAAAATGATTAATATTCCCACCAAACACACGATTAACAAGTACATCCACATGGACGCGCAAAGTTGTGCAAAAAATAAATGTAACAGGAACGGATACATTCAGCCTTACTGGAGGATATAGATAGTGTAACACGCAGAGCATTTATTTATAAACAGATATAATTCTCTGATCTAGGATATGGCTTATCAGCCGTTTTCAGAAATAATCATTTTTCAGTTTGGCACTGCTGCGCACTGGCGCAACACAGGGGCCGCGCATCACGCGTGCACGTGCAGAAACTGGGGTTCCACAGGAGCTTAGAGGGAGCTGGCAGGTCGATCAGGGCTGTGCCAGTCCAGTCCACACAAAGCCGATTCATGTCCAATGGAATGGTCTCATCCATATGATCCCAAAGGCTGAGTTATGGTCGCGCTTTGAGCGCGCGTGCACCCTCGCCGGTGTTACACGGCAGTGGAGGTGTGTCATTATCTGTGTTTATTGTAGATGTCTCCAAAATGACACGTGAAAGTACACCATTTATAACTTGTATGGGAGTAAAAGCTTCACAGACAAACAGATTGCGCACAAGGCTGCAGCGCGCGCTTTGGAGACTCCAACATCACGTCATGTCATGAAAAGTCTCCACTGAGACGCAGAGACTCGTTTCTTCATATCATCTATTAAATAAACGAAGATCTATGTTCTAGCAAACATCCAAGTAAGTTCCTCTGTGTTTACAGTAATTATGGTAATTAACTCGTGCGCAAAGTTAATATTTTCACTCAGAATGAATGAATGAGCCGGTGGCGCACCTGACAGCAGCGTGCGCGCACACGAATACCGGCACACAATCACTCGTTCTTTGCGTGATGAACACAGTTTATTACTATTCTTACTTGGGATGTTTGTCCTCACTCATATTATATTAAATCCATTGTTTTCCTGAATCTAGAAATGATTTCTGATCGCGCAGGGATCAAACAAACATGTCCTTCACACATGCAGGAAGTAATTTGCATCTGTTTAACATATGTAAATGTAGGCGTGTCAGGGGAGGTGTCTCACGTGCGCTCAGTTCCACGTTCATTGTGATGTACAAAAGGAATGTGCGTGGATACCGGTGTACGCACAGCTTGATAAATCTGGATTCTTTTGTGCGTAGACACTTTTCTGGATTTGACCGTACGTCACTTTTCAGTAAGAAATCCACGCAAGTCTTTGATACATGAGGCCCCAGGTGTGTGGTTTTCAGCCGCAACTTTTAGAAGCTGATCGGGATAACTCTTTTACAGAGCACTGAAACGATAATACATTAATTAATTAATCTAATAATCATTCAACATTAATTTATAGTCTAAAAACATGAGTCCTTTTTAAATTATCTGTTTTATTTTAGAAGTTTATTCAAACATACGGTCTGAAAAACACTATTCATATTTCCACTGTTGTACTTTACATGTTTACTATACATATATATATGTGTATATATATGTATATATATATATATATATATATATACACATATATATACACACATATACATACACATATATATATATACACAGTGGTGGGCACCACTAATTAAAAAATTAGTTACACAATTTCTAAAACGCTTATTAATTGTTTTAGGTCCACAATTTCAAAAGTACGAATGTCTTGTGAAAGTTAGGGGAAGCTAATTAAACCGCTATCTATATTCAACATTTGGAAACCAGCAAGTACTGCAATATTTGCACTACACTGCTGACTAGTGGTGTATCACACCACCTTATATTACCTCTTAACACCGAATCGCCCGGGATGTCATCTCCTTACATACACTTTTCGGTCAAGGTACAAAAATGTAAAATTGTTTAATGTGTTGTTGACTTCAGGATTGCTGTGTTGCTTTGTCATTTTTTTGTTTGTTTAGATTTTTCATTAAAAATGCATCGATAAAGAAGTTATTTTAACTGTTTTCTGGAAAACTGGAGCGTTGCAATGCATTATGGGACACTGGAGCAGAGCTTGAAGGAACCTAAACTTTCCTTGCTGTTGCTCCACCATTTGACCACTAGATGTCTGTCTTTCAGCATAAGATAAGAGCTTTGAATAATTTATTTTCATTCAACCAACCTCTATTATTTTTATTTAATTTTGAACTCATTAGTTTGGAAGGAAGCTGACATATTTTTATTTTATTTTTTAAATTTCTGCCTCAGACTCCAATCATTTATGATGTTCAAAAAAGCTTTCAGTGTGTAACTTTTATAAATTTGGTATAGTATGTAGCATTTTTATTTGTTTCCATCCATTCACCGATTTATTGTACCGGTTTTTATATTTTCTGTCCTGTTAAGCACCTTGGTCAATGCAAGGCATTGTAGGAAGGTGCTATAAATAAAGTTTATTATATTATAGTTTATTATTTAATGATTTATTTTTTATTACTTGGAAATAAAATGTGGTTAAGACATGTAAATAGTTATAGTATAAAATTCACAGTAAATCTTTTTAAAGGGCCGTATACAGTACAGCTGAGTCAGTACACTGACTGCATTTATCACGTCTAATGTCAGCTTGTTCTGCATTTTTTTTAAGTACAGTATTTGAAACAGCAGTGAAAACAAATTTTGTGTGGAGGAACACTCGTTTATTTGCAATAATAATCAAACAAGTAAATCTACATGCAGATAGAACTTCAACTTACATGTGTCATTTTAAAACCAAATACAATGAATACACTAGTATATATGCCGTAAAGTTTCATAAAAATACACAAATAGAGCAAAATTATATAATGTGCATTGTGCAGAAATGAAGACTTCATCCCAGTCTAAGGAAAGCTGGAGCAGATACTGCTGGCATGGAGGCAAGGTGGAGAATTCTCATGCACATAATAATAATGAATTCAATTTATAATGCACTTTTCAATAATAAGTGTTACTTTTTTTTTTTACATGTGTAACATTATAAAACACTGTTGACATGGCTATATTGATCATTGTATTGCATAGACATTTTTTTCCATTTCTTTTAACAAATGTGTTTACAGTCTTGTTTCACTGTAATGATAAAAGCATCTGCCACGTCTAAAATGCTTTAATAAAACACAGTCAGTGAAATAATCAATACAGTAATCAGTTAAGTAATAAGTTTGTTACTGCTCAATAATTAGTTACTGAAAGACGCCGGACAAAGTAAGAAAAGTTGATTTTTGTGTTCTGTTGCGTCAGTCTCTGCTGAAAATGACTGGCAACGAGCTGCTTCTTTAACTACAGCTGCGGGAACCACGTGACCGCCTCCAGCGTAGATTCAACCTGAAGCTCCCGGGAGGAGGCGGGACAGGACTGTCATGGCTGCCCCCGTGAGCTTTTGGAAAAAGAGGTGGACAGAGCTCCAGCGTTTAAACTTCTTTCTTTTTTAAAAGAAGCTCCTATTTTAAAGTAAAATAAATCAATACATACAAAATTTTAGTCTCTAGATTACAAACGCTAACTGTTTTTGCTGGGATAGGAGTTGTAACCATTGTCTTCCTGGTATGTAAGCAGACACAAAACATTGTGGGATCAGAACCGTCACTGAAAGAGACTGGCAGGAAGGCTATATCCTCTCATTATTTCGGTGTATATGCAAGGGGCGCTGTTGGATAGATCATCCATGTTGTGAAATATTTATAGCTAAACCCTCAGTTGTTTAAAAAAATGAAGTCTTTCAAATATATTGCTATTAGCGGTGCTGAATTTTAATCTTAGAAAGCACAAATCCGCTCATGAATTATGCAAATTAGTCAAACCGCTGTTACGTTGACAATAACGTTAGATCCACTGTAAGCGGATTAGCGCATTAGTGTTACATAGTGTTGATATGCCCACCTTTGTATATACATATATATATACACATATATATATATATACATATATATATATGTATACTGTTCATATATATATATATATATATATATATACATACAGTATATATATAAAAACAGTAGTTTATATGTTAATCATTACATTTAAAAAGAAATTTATATCAAATACTGTCAAAATAACATATATTGATGTCATAGCTGATCATCAGGGTGTGTGTGTGTGTTTGTTTTGTGATCAAGCAGTCATATATTAACATTTATGTAAATGTATTATATATATACAGTATATATAACAAAGCCTCCCTACACTCCCTACAACAGTTTTCTGTGACTGACAGTCAACTGGGTGACTGGGTCAGTGATATACAGGAGTGGGCAGAAGGTGAGCAAATACAGTTGTAAAATTTGATGAAATTGCAAAAATACTTCTGGGTATATATTACAAGTTTCTTACTTGATTGATTTGTCTTGGTTATAAATGCATTTCAGACTCTATCAGTCTTGCAACAAAGAGAAGGGCATTCGATGGCGTCCTTGCAGTAAGAAGACTTCAGAGTCAGAGTCAGAGAGTCTTTATTGTCATTTGCACCGCATGTGGTACATGTGATGAAAACGAGATTATGTACACGGGGTCCCAGTTACATCCAACAACAAATGCAAGAGAAAAACAGTAATAACATCTAGAACTAACTAAGAAAAACATCAACTAGTAATACACTAAGCTTAATATAGTGGGAATAAACAGCAGCACGAACATGAGTTTGTATGAGCAGATGATCACAGATGAACACAGATGAACACAGCGACAAGAAAACAGATCAGCATCAGTATGATGTGATATTTTGCAGTGTTTATATTTTTATTTTTTTTATTTTTATTTATTCATGAGTCTAACAGCCTCAGGGTAGAAGCTGTTCCTCAGTCTAGTGGTTCTACACTTGATGCTCCTCAACCTCCGTCCTGAGGGGAGTGGGGCAAAGAGTGAGTGTGCTGGATGAGTGAGGTCTTTCATGATGCAGGTCGCTCTTTTTCTGCATCTGGAGGTGTAAATGTCTGTGATTGTGGGGAGACTGACTCCAACAGACTTCTGTGCAGCCTTCACCACTCTCTGCAGAGCTTTCCTCTCTTCAACTGTGCAGCCTCCATGCCACACGTTGATGCTGGAGCACAGGACACTCTCCACTGCACACCTGTAGAACGAGGTGAGAACTGGGCTGCTCAGACCAGCACGTCTCAGCCGTCTGAGGAAGTAGAGTCTCTGATGACCTTTCTTGATCAGGCTGGTGGTGTTGTTGCTCCAGCTGAGGTTATCATTCATGTGTACACCCAAGTATTTGTAGCTGGAGACCACTTCCACTGCAGACCCACCTATTTTCAGTGGGGCGTGGGTGTGTTTGTTCCTTCTGAAGTCCACAATCATCTCCTTTGTCTTCTTCACATTCATGTGAAGATTATTCTCTTTGCACCAGCTCTCCAGGTGTTCCACCTCCTGTCTGTAGCTGGACTCATCATTGTTTGTGATGCATCCCACCACCGCTGTATCATCTGCAAACTTAACAATATGACAGCCTGGAAGTGTGGCTGTACAATCATATGTGAGCAGAGTGAACAGAAGGGGGCTCAGCACACATCCCTGAGGAGAGCCAGTGCTGAGGGTTATGGTGGAGGAGGAGAAGTTGTGGATCTTCACGGACTGTGGTCTGTCTGTTAAGAAGTCTAGTACCCAGTTACAAATAGAGGGGCTTAGTCCAAGTGTAGATAGTTTGTCTATCAGAGTTTGGGGGATCATGGTGTTGAAGGCAGATGTGAAGTCCACAAAGAGCAGACGCACGTATGAGTCCTTCTGATCCAGGTGGGTGAGAGCAGTGTGGACCACGGAAGAAATGGCGTCCTCTGTTGATCGGTTCTCACGGTATGCGTATTGATGAGGGTCCTCATTGATGTTGACGGTTGCCTTGATGTGGGACATGACCAGTTTCTCAAAACATTTAGCGACTATCGGGGTGAGGGCCACCGGTCTATAGTCATTCAGACCAGTCACTGTGGAGCTCTTTGGGACTGGGATGATGGTCGCGGTCTTCAGGCAGGTGGGAACTGACTCCAGTGCAAGTGAGGTGGTGAAGATGTCAGCCAGCACCTCACAGAGCTGGTCCGCACATTCCTTCAGAACTTTCCCTGGGATGTTGTCTGGTCCGGTTGCTTTATGAGGATTAATCTTTCTGAGACTGCCTCTCACTTCTGCTGCGGACACCCTGAGATGCTCTTCATCTGGTGATGAGGTGAGTCTGGTGCTAGCTGGTCTGTTTGGATCATCAAAACGTGCATAAAACTTATTGAGGGCATCAGGCAGAGATGGGTCCCTGGGGCATTGTTTGTTTTTGCCTTTGTAATCTGTTATGCATTTAATACCCTTCCACATGCTCCGTGGGTCTTGTGAGGTGAACTGTCCCTCGATCCTCTGTGCATACGTGGCCTTGGCCTTCTTAATGCCATCCTTCAGTTCATTCCTGCACTTTCTCAGCTCCACTTTATCTCCTGACTTGAATGCAGTGTCCCTGGCTGCTAGTAAGGCGTGAACTTCTTTATTTAACCAGGGTTTCCGGTTCGGGTAGGATTTCACATATTTTTTATAGATACATTTTCAGAGCATGTACTGATGTAACCCAGGACTGAGGAAGCGTACAGTTCCATGTCCACTGAACTTCCATCAGTGGCTGCTTCTCTGAAAACAGACCAGTTTGTCCTCTCAAAACAGTCTCTCAACATGGGGGAACTATCTTGGGGCCAGATTGTTATTTCTCTTTGTTCCGGCTTGGACCGCCTGAGTGGGGGGAGTTCTCTTGGGGCCAGGATCAGAGACTCGTGATCGGAAGATCCAAGCGGTGGGCGTGTCTTCGCCGTGTATGCCCCCTTTACATTTGTGAAGACTTGGTCGAGCGTTTTATCTCCTCTCGTAGCTGTGAAGACGTTCTTATTGAAGGCTGGGAGGGAGACTTGAAGATCAACGTGATTGACGTCCCCGCAAACAATGAAAAGCCCCTCAGGATATTTACACTGCAGCGAGGTGAGTAAGTCATGAATTTCTCCCTGGGCGTCATTAGCATTAGCATCGGGTGCTATGTAAATAGCTGTTATTAAAATCACAGCATGGTCGCGCGGAAGATAATGCGGCCTACATCTAACTGTGATTAACTCGACGGCGGCTGAACAAAGCCTTTTAATCACGGAACAGTTCGTGCACCAATCTTTGTGTACGTAAATACAGACACCGCCGCCTCGCGTTTTCCCTGTAGTCTCGGTGCACCGGTCTGTTCTGAAAAAGAGCCGATTATCCAGCTCGTAAACAGAGTCTGGAGTGTCCTCCGAGATCCAAGTTTCCGTAAGACAAAGCACGGAACATCTTCTCATCTCCTCCGACGTGGTTACTCTCAAACGAAGTAGATCCATCTTGTTGTCGAGCGAGCGGACGTTAGACAGAAAAAGAGCCGGCATCGGGGGTCTACCGGTTTTAGCGAGAAGAGGATCCTTGTAAGAGGAGAAGAGGATCCTTGTAAGAGAGATTGAACGTTGGCACAATTCTTTGGCCTCTTAATTGATTTATGTTTATGTTTATTAAATTTGTTCTTTTTTTTTTTACAAAAGAAACACAATACAAGACAATCCCATAGATGATAAAGTACAAAATATAAAAAATTGAAAGGTAGCAGAAAGAAGAATAAATCTTATTATAGCTGCCTCTTTTTTTAAATAGTCAGATTAAACAATAATAATCTTCCACCAACAGTACAAAATGACCAACTCTTTCTAATTTTCTAACTAATACAATACACATTACGTCATTTCATATGTATTCTTTTTAACAAATTCATTTTGATCATTTTCTTAAATGTAAACATTGACTTGGCATTTTTAACTACATTCTCCAAGCCATTCCATAATCTAATTCCCTGGATTGAGGTAGAACGTCCCTTCAAACTAGTTCTGAATTGTGGTTTTATAAACATCTCTGTTCCCTTAAGGTTATAACAACTTTGTCTTTTAACAAAATGCATTTGGATATTTAAAGGTAATGCGTTATTCTGAGCCCTATACATAACTGATAAAATATTATAATCTACCAAATCATGGAACTTCAATAACTTCAGTTGATAAAATAATGTACTAGATGGATGACTAATGTTTTCTAGTGATAATTCTTACAGCTCTTTTCTGTAATACAAAAATAGGCTTTGTGATTGTTTTACACTCATGGGCGGCCGTGGTGTAGTGGTAATGGCAGTCGTCCCCCGATCGGAAGGTTGGAGGTTCGAATCCCGGTTACTCACACCATGTGTCGTTGTATCCCTGGGCAAGACACTTAACCCTGAGTTGCTCCCGGTAGGACTGGAAGGCGCCTTGCATGGCAGTCGCCGCTACCGGTGTATGAATGTGTGTATGAATGGGTGGATGGTTGGTATTGTAAAGCGCTTTGGGGTCCCTCACAGGGGGCTGGAAAGCACTATATAAATAAGCTCCATTTACACGCTTTCCCCCAAACATCAATACAATAGATCAGCCAAGAGCCTCTCAGGAAAGTCTTCCTTGTCGATCCAGACAAACTGGAAGAAGATGAAGCCAAGCACGATGTTTTGATCACACGACTGGTCGCAGGCCTACGGACCCCCGGAATCCAGCAGTCAAGCTAAACTGAGCCGATGTCTCCCACAGACATTAGAATATGTGTTCAACCATTTCTTGGTTGCCTCAGGGAAGGAGAACACATTTAGAAATGTGTTCCATCGTTAGTAGCTTGAACTTAAGCTCTCAAGTTACATGAGGAACGAGTTATGTTGTACTTTGTTCTTTAGTATTAGTCTTGATGTTGTAACCCAAAGGAAAACAGTGATGACTTGCGTCTTTGGTTTAGAAAAAACATGACGAACGAGATAAGGAAACCCACGACCAACAACACAACCACAAGCGCACAGAAAGATGGCCCCACCGAGCGCGAAAGCAACAAAGGACCGAATGGCCAAGGGACGCAAGAAAGCTGTTTTATAATTGGGAGAAGTTAGCGTACATATCTCTCAAGTCAATTCTTGTGCGGCCAAAAAGCCTGCCGAGACGGGGAAGAATCCTCTGGAGCCACGGGGCAAGCTTGCATGCATTGAAGAGTGGATACAGCGTCGAAACCTACACGATCTTTTCATACGGACCCGGGCCCCTAGCAGCAGAAATCTCACGAGCATAATGGCCATCCATCGTACAGACCAAAGCCTCAAATCAGCATTATTGGGTACGGAGATCCAGCTCTATTACACCAATCCTTTACGCTACCATAGCCTTTTGCCTCCTCCTACAAGTACCCATCAAAACATTACTACAAATTCTTAAACCATTTCATCCCCTCTCCAAACAGGCCGAGGAACCTAGGCGCAACTGCCCAAACGATTTGGAAAATCACGGCGAAGACATGGGCCTGCGACCCACCACTAATCGAGAAGATAAGAAAAGAGATCCTTATATCATGCAAAATCACCACTTCAGGGGGATATTAGAAAAACATCTGGCTCTTCAAGACTGTATCCAAGCGGTATCGTTTTCAAATGATGAGTGCGTGGAACGGTTCCTGGGGAATATCAAGATTCACTTGGTCCGATCTCTGGTGGCCTGCAGCAACGAGGGCCATTCCTGTCTCATGACGTATAACCACTTCCTGGCGGTTGCTGACACCTACCGAACCAGACTACACTTGTACCTGGCTGCCCTGGTGGAAGATCTGATGAGCAAATGGCGCGTCTCCTCGCTTGAAATGGTGCATACTGTTGTAAAATGCCTGGATGAAAGTGCAAAGGCTCTTGATCACGACACCTACTTCAATGCTATCAAGTCCTTATACTCGAGAGCCTTGAGTAAGGTCAGAAAATACCACAATGTGGCCCTGACTGACATGACAGATGGTGTTACACGAGACACTACAGCACCTCTGGGACAGGAATTGGAGAGCCTAATGGAGAATCTCGCAGAACATAACCCAACCTACCTGCTCAAGCTCTTTTCTGTTCAAAAGGCATTCTTTTTCCCAGAGATTGACCTCCAAGAAGGAGTGAAACAACAGTTCACACGAATGCGTCAGGAAAACACCCAATCAAGTGGACTAAGTGACGCCAGCCTGTGGATCCTCTGGGCGTTTCGGGCAGAGTACATTTGAGGGTATGTTCGTAAACATGCCCGGTGGCCCTGTGTATAACTAACACAACAAGCGCCGTCGATCTTAAAGACTTGTCGAACCAAGGGAGAGTGGCCACAAGAGGGTCTTTGGTCATACGAGATGTTTCGTGAAGTCAGCCTTTTGTACCAAGGAACACCACTGGACTATGACCCAGATCTTAACGACATCATCACTGACAAGGCAATAATTCAAGACCGGACGAGGTGGACATATGAGTACAACTCTGAGGCATATCAACTGAAACATCAAACAAAAATGGCCAGGCTTACTCATGACCCAGGGCACAAGCGGCTCATCAAAGCAGCACTATCTGGAGAACTGGACCAGTTGGAACAGAGCCTCAAGGGATACAAGGAAGCAAACATCGATGCTGATGATCTTGTGACTGTCCTGGTGCCGAAGGAGCTAAAGATCAAAGGCAGGTATTTCTCCAATCAGTCTTTCAAGACAAGAGTGTACCAAGTGCTCTCCGAACTCAACTTGAAGAAACACATCATGGAGTATTTCCAGACACACACGATGACGACTTCGGCAACACAACTCACGCACATTCTGGATAGAGTGTCTCTACAGATAACAGCCAAGAATGCATTCGTCATCAACCTTGATTTCGAGTCTTGGTGCAATGCATTTCGCCCCGAACTCCAACAGGCACTCTGTGAGGAGTTAGACAATATGTTCAGCTCGGGGGCATTCTTTCAAGTAGGGTCTTGGTTGCCGTTGGGGATGACATTTTTAGTGCAAGATCGGTACAATGCACCAGCACAAGATTCAAATGGTTACCCTGTTGAGGACAGTCAGACATGCATGATTGGGAGGCTAACCATGGGGGAAGGAATGAGACAGAAGCTCTGGACACTCATGACCGGGTGTCTTGAGCTCATTGTCCTGCAAAGACTATCCTTGAGGGGGAAAGTGCTAGGGTCTGGCGACAATCAAACCCTGGTCGTGCAATGCCCGTGCAACATGGACAAAAATGAATGTTACCAGAGAATGGTACGTGAGCTTGAACAATTTGCACACCAGGCAGGTCTTGTCCTCAAGCCTGATGAATGCTGGGCCAGCAACGTATTGTATGAATACGGCAAGAAGATGTATTTTAAAGGTGCACCAGTTTCCAACTTCCTCAAAATCTTTTCCCGAATCTCAGACAGTACAGGAGAGGTTTATCCAAACATTTACTCACAGCTCTCATGCCTCGTCTCGAGTGGTTTGTCAGCTGCACAATCCGACTATAGCTAATGGCCGTCGCTGGTTTCAAGCATCCTGGTCTATGTGGTGGAAATCAGAATCTTACTACCCAAGAAAATACATGATGATCACAAGCTGGTGACATGTCTGGGACTGGTTGGGCCTGCCTTGGGTGGTCTACCATCGCCAGTGAGTAATCCGATCGCACTCTGTGTTGATCCGACGTGTCTAAACCTTGTCCCAATGCGACGGCCAGAACTCATACTCAGATCCTGGATAGAGGACTTCCTCAACGAACAAGCGGGGTCAAGTCGGCTATTAAGGGTGATGCAACTCGGAGTGTCAGATAAGAGTCAACTCCTGGCAGAAGATTTGGCATCAATGAAACAAAAATTTCCAAAACTCATGTCATACATATTCAACCTAAGCAACGCCGCGTATGGCATGACACTCCTTGATAAATTCCAAAAATCAAGCACGATCATCAGTGTAAGCCAGACAATAAACATGACCAACATTGTTCGTGAAAGTGTCCTCTTCCAGGAACAAGTCATCAGAAGCATAGTGAAGCCAAACACAGAGGGACCGATCATTCTAGAGTACCTAAGAGGCTGCAGTCATGATCAAGCGCAAAGGCTCAGAACACTTTATATAGGGTCAAGGACATTTATTAAGGTGAATTGTGGTGCTATCACAGGCTTACCAGAGGGGAGACTTGGGAAGATGGCAGAGAATCTCATAACTGTCTATGATTGGATTAAGTTGAAGGGCACTCTTAAGGCTGACGGACTGCGAGAACTGTTAAGACGTTTTTACTCAAAGAAAAAGGTGTGACAATGCCGGACGTACCTATTGTCTCGGGAGGCACACTCACTCACAGACTACCCACGACCAGTGATGACAGAGCAGGGCTGGCGGGGTCACTAAACACAATAAGTACACATATCGTCTTTACGACAGACTACATGACCAATTACACCAAGAGTCAAGAAGACTACACGCTCCATTTTCAGGGAGCATTCTTGCATGCTTTCAACGCCCTCTCCTCAAAACTCCACTCTGGTTTGTTAAAGGCCCAAACATTCTATTTGACATTAGACTGTCCACCATGCACAAAAGTCATAGGTGAAGAGAAGTTCCAACTGACAAAACCTCAGTACCCAGGGCTCAACTTAGCCGAGTTGACATCGGTTTCTCAAGATCATTGCCAGGAATGGGATGGTGACCCATTTGTTATAGCAGCACACAAGCTGGGGTTAGAAATCTACAGATCACTCGCACTTGAGAGCAGAGATATGCAATCAATCCTTGATTCAGGACTCTCACCCACACATATCGAACGACTCTCGCCGTCTCATCTGAGAGGCCTGCCACCACTTGTTGTAATTACTGCGATCTGGTGGGCAGCGTCTACAGATTGAGCAAGAACAGATCTAGTTGCGTCCCATCTTGTCAGAAGCGCACACTCCGGAGGGACTAGTCTAACACTGCGTTGGGTTACCAAGTTTGTATATTCATCTGATGAGCAGTTCACTGCGTTCGCCAGTGTAAAAGTTGGGCGTCAGACCCCGTTACTGGGTCTCAGGGTCTAGTCCGCAGGAATGCTTGGTTTCACGAGTCCTGGTAGAAGGGATCGGGCTTTCAAATCAGGTTGCCCGACGAATCTTGAACACGCAGAAAACTGTTGACCTTCACATGAAGGCCGAAACTTGTCCAACTCTAGATGCACTACTCGGTGTAGTGAAAACAATGACAAGTGGTTCGAAGAGAAGAGACCTTGACCCACTGGCAACCAATGAGTACGAGTTACATGGTCATAGGTGCTGCTGCAACCATGCATCTCTGGTATCTTTGCACGCATACTCAGTCTCTCGACAGGCCCAGCTGCTCAAGGGGCTGGTTGCCAAATACAACATCCAAACCATTGTCCTGTCGCCCAACACACCAAGTCAAATCGTGTTGGATGTATGCCATGTCACAAAAGTTGTGATAAAAACTGATGGCAACCCAGCGGCACTCGAGGCCACTAATTCGATGGACTTGTGTGGTGCCATTGGTAAAAACCTCCTAGTTGAAAAATCTCTTTCAACCCTCACTTGTGCAGACTGGTATTACGCACACACAGACACAAACAAACCTAAGGGCTCATACTACATTGAGCGTAATGACAAAGCAGTAGATGGGTTATGTGGAAGCTTAGAGGTTTTCGGCCTTTACAAAGATGGGAGTCCACGAAGATCTAATTGGAGTGTGTTGGGGCGGCCGTGGCGTAGTGGTAATGGCAGTCGTCCCCCGATCGGAAGGTTGGCGGTTCAAATCCCGGTTCCCCACACCATGTGTCGTTGTGTCCTTGGGCAAGACACTTAACCCCGAGTTGCTCCCGGTAGGACTGGAAAGCACTTTGCATGGTAGTCTGCCGCTACCGGTGTATGAATGTGTGTAGCATTCAATGTGTGTAGCGCTATGAGATTTTCACTAATGAAAAGCGCGTTATAAATTGAATTCATTATTATTATTATTATTATAAAGTACAAACATTTGAAAAATGCCCGTCGTTTCTTGACGAGCGGCAGGTTGTGCCAGATCTGCTCTCTGCCATTAAAGGGCTTGTGAGCGCCAGTGAGAGGTCAGAAGTCTCATCCATAGCCCGCTACGGCGAGAGTGATCTACTACGAGTGCGCAGGGGCCAATTGTCGTTTATGCTAGACCAACTACACATGTATTTAGAGTTGCTTCACTCCGCCACCGGGATGAGACAAAAGACTAGTTGTTGCTATTACATCAGGGTAGAAGGCCCGTATCTCCGGGTGTGTGCGAGGGCCCCTGGTGCTGTATTTTGGTGTACTTGTAAGGAGTTGCCCGAGTGTCCCCGAGTGCTTGGATCTTTCAATTGCACAGAAGTCGCTCATCTGTTGTAGCCGCCACAGACATGCATCTATGCATAAGACTTAAGAAAAACATGTGTTATTGGTAGAGATGGTATTGTTGCTGTTTTTTTTGTTTATGAGCATTAATCGTATTTTTTAACAAGCAATTAACAATATAATTAATTTCTTACTTGTACAGTACTAGCTCTGTATGTATGATGGCGTTGACCTGAACTTCTAGCAATGTATATGATCCAAACTTAGCACCGTGTCCAGGGCTGTCAGAACGACCATCTCCAGCTAAAACAAGTGGCTGTTGTTCAGCTTGCAAACATTCCAGCCAAGGGCGTAGATTTCATCTCATTATTGGAGGGGACCATAAACAGGGAAATTTTTTAAGAGCAATTTTGGGGGGGTCGGCAAAGTTACAGTGAAATGTAATGCAAAATGTACAGAGGGAAGTTTATCCAAACTGCATGCATATACTGTACTATGCAGAATAATCAGCAATAATATTGATTTAAATGGCATGTATTTAGTAGTCTTAATACTACTGTACTATTAATCAGTACAATGGTAACACTCATTACTCTTATTAAAATTTTTAATGTGTTCAATCTTTGCCACTTGTCATTTTGACAAGTGGCAAAATGAGAATTTTGCAAAATAGGTCCCCTCTAAATATTGTTTAAATTTCAGTTTGGCTTGTATTCATAGATTGCTGTGGTCAGTGTCACTGATAATCTGGTACCACACCTTCCCAAAATCTTAAAGCTTAAAAAGAAAACAGTTTTCAAGGAGAAGAAATACTTTAATGCAGGGGTCACCAAACTTTTTGAGACTGAGAGCTACTTCAGTGGGACCAAGAGGCACAAAGGTCCACTTGTTTGTTCCAAACCAATTTGCATGGTTCAATTTTAATTATAGTATTAATAATACATTTACATACATGTGAATATATGACTGCCTGATCACATCTGATCTGTATTATTAAAGGCTCCACACCAGCGGCGGCCGCCACTAGAGGGCGCTAGGGGCGCCGCCCCTCTTTTTTTTTTTTTATAAAAGTGAAATAATAAAATAAAAATATTTCGAAATGCATGCATATATGTTTTTAGTTGTGTAGGATAAATATTTTATGAGTTATGATTGTTTGTTTCAAAAAACGTTTTCTGATTGTGACGTACTTCCGGTTCCCCGCGGTTCCCCGCCTGCGGCTTTTCCATTGAATCTAATTATAACTAGCGCGCTAGAAACTTCCGGTGCCCTGCTTCTGTTGGACTGTACAGGTCGCATTTTCCGTCGCCCTCGAGCCTGGACTCGTCTCTTATCGCCACGGATCGCCAGCGCTTCCGGTTCGAGCCAGGAGGGAGGGGTAGCAGGGGGACCATCTCTGTTTACACTCAGAGCTGATCACACGGCCAACTAGAGAGGTTGAAACAGCAGTAATTATTAATGGTGCCTTTCTACACAGGTAAGCAAGTAATAATTGTGAGTTTAATAAATCTCTAAGTGCACATGAGCAAAGTTTGAGCTGTTCTCATCTGTGGTGCGTGACGTGGTGTCGTGTGTTGCTGTCAGTCACACAGCTAGCTACTAGCTGTGCTTATGAACGTTGTGGTGTTTCTTTATCTAATGCTTATTACTATTCCTGACTGATATGGCTCTCAACTAGATGTTACAAAAGTTATGTGTTTAATATTATGACTATCAGGTGTTTATGTATTAATATTTTGATTATCCGATGTTTGTGTGTTAATATAATGATTGTCAGTTGTTGTGTGTTAATGTTATGATTATCAGATGTTCATGTGTTGTGTTAATATTATGAATATCAGATGTTCATGTGTTAATGTTATGATTATCAGATGTTCATGTTTTTAACTCAAGCTTGTGTACAAAAGTTGAGCTGAAGTCAAACCTGTTAAATATCAGACAATATAAACTTTTATATTCACCAGATGTCTGCTATATCAATCAATCACCTTTATTTTTCCAGGTAGAGTCCGTTGAGATGGAGATCTCTTTTACAAGGGTGACCTGGTCAAGTGGTCAGCAGCACACGTCACATGGTAATTGACAATAAGCATTTGCATTTACCAACAAAGATGGTTTTATGAACCTGTTTGTAGCAGCCCTGAAACATTTTTCTTCCACTGTACAGGAGGACATGGCAGGAGGTGATGCAGCCTGGATGTTTCTGAGAAGTGGAATTGGTCGCCACCGCACAACCCACATACTACGGTACCCAAATACTGTAATAATACCAGTGGTGGAGAAAGTACTCAAACACTGTACTTAAGTAAAAGTACAAATAAACAGACAAAAATTTACTCTAGTAAAAGTAGAAGTACCATATTAATATTTTTACTTAAGTAAAAGTAAATAAGTACTTGCTTTTAAAAATACTTAAAGTATTAAAGTAAAAGTACTTGCTGAATGTATTAACTAATGCAATGGTCTACAATACCATTAAGTGTGCGTACTGTATGCATATTTTCTGTAATACATTAATAGTGTTGAGCCATTTTAATGAACAATGCTGCAGATAATGCATGTTTTTATTGTGTTTACTCTGTGACACAGTTCACACTTGGACTTTTGATTCTGTGTGTCAGAATTTCAGTGATGAGTTAAATACAATTAAGCAAAATAAGAAAGAGGAATGATTATACCTTTGAAAGTTTTTATTTAACACAAAATAAAACCAATGTGTCATTTTAACTGCAGTAAACACATTTAAGTAAAAGTTGTCTGTTTGAAAAAAGGAGCATTAGACACAACTAACAAAGGAATAGATCACTTCAACTCGTTTGTCATCAACTCTAGTTAAAATATTGTCTAGTCAATCTTGTAATGGATCAACAATGAACAATACTTTAACTTCCTGACAACATTTTCAAAACTTGGACCTGAGTGTCGAGACATTTGGAGAAATCTCTTGTCTCCTAACATCCCATGAACTGACACATTTTAATATTGCAGCAAGAATTTCTTGTTCAAGTTCAGAAGAAGTTGGTTTTCAAAGTTTTTGAGTCCATGTCTGGCTCTTTAGGGAGAGAGAATCTGTCCTGCTGTACTGAACAGTCTTTCAATAGTCTTTCAATAATAGTCTTTCACTTTTGTGTTGTTGTTATTTCTTCACAGCTCACATCGTGGACTTTCCTCATGGATGGACGTGTGTCCACTCTGTCCTGCCTCTGTCGTCCAGGACATCAGTCCTGCCTGTCTCTGGTGTCCTTCCATCTGCCTCCATCCATCACCTGTGTCAACACCTTCTGCATGTATGACTGCTGCAAAAACAAACAAAACAACACCTGTTCTGATGGACAGAACTGCTCACATCAGGACCACACCACTGAGCCCACACCTGGCCTAAAATGCTCCCATCATTCATGGTTGAGCACTGGCTAAGCCAGGGATGGGCAAACTAAGGCCCTGGGGCCGTATGCGGCCCTTTAAGCGTTTTAATCAGGCCCCCCGAATCAGAATCAGTTATAATGGTAAACCTTGTTAATGTTTTATTTTCCCTGCAATTTTGGCGTTTCCCGATAGATGGCACCACACTCTAATACACTGACCTTTGTTGAGGTGCGCTGTCTTGTGCTGCATTCAAGTGGTGTCGGAAGATTTGTCTTGCCGAGTTGTTTTCCCCAGTGGGAAAGTGATTTTTACGATCATTCCGACACCCTATGAACGCATCATTACTCAGCATTTTCCGTCTTTGAAGCTCAACCTTTCTGTAATGATGAGCGGAGCTAAAAAAAGAAAAGTGGACAGAGAATGTCGAGTGTTTAATAAGGAGTGGACAACCAAATGTTTTTTTACCGAACACAGATCTACTGCTGTATGCCTGATATGCAAAGAGACTGTGGCAGTTTTTAAAGAGTATAACATCAGCCGTCACTTTACCACAAAACATGTCAACTATGCTAGCAAGCTGTCAGAGAAAGAACGGGAAGCTACTGCTCAGAGGTTGGTAGCTAATTTACAAGCTCAACAAAATGTTTTTCACCGTCAAAGTCACTTCTATCACTTCTTGGTCTGCTGCCCTCATACATCTCCTCCTACATGTCTTTGCGTGAGTGCAGCTACAGTGTGCGCTCTCAGGACATGATTACCTGCAGTGTTCCGTCAGTGAGGACTGAACTTGGAAAAAGGGCCTTCTCCTACTCTGCTCCTGCTTCATGGAATATCTTACAAAAAGATCTGAAGCTCTCGACCTTGACTTCTCTAAATGGTTTTCAGAATCTGTTGGAATCCTGGCAAAAACCAATGCAGATTTGTTCCTGTCTTTGATTTTATACGTCTACCTTATAATGTTTTGCTAGTTTTTTGATACTTTGTTAAAAAAAAAAAAAAAAAATCTTTTGTTTTTTTCTCTCTTTTTGTTTTCTATTGTTTATTGTTTGTTTGTTTATTGTTTAATGAAATTCTATCACTGCTGTTCATTGTTCTTTAGTTTTAGCAGGTCGCTTTCGTAAATGAGCCCATGAGGTTCAAAAGATTTACCTGACTAAATAAAGGTTGAATGAAAAAAAGTGCCATCCAAGAGTCAAGTACCAAGGCAAGTTTTATGCTATCATTCAAAATAGCACAGGCCAGCAAGCCTCTGTCTGAAGGCGAGTTTTTAAAGGAATGTATGGTGGAGACAGCAGGTGTCTTGTGTCCAGGGGCCAAAGACAAGTTTGAGAAAATCAGTCTATCACGCAAGACAGTGACTCGCCGTGTGGAACTGATAGATGAAGATCTTACTAGCAACTTAAATAAAACGGCGGAGTCGTTCACGTTTTATTCATTAGCACTGGATGAAAGCAATGATGTAAATTCCACTGCTCAGCTCCTCATTTTTATCAGAGGAATTAACAATACTTTTGAAATAACAGAGGAGTTTTTAACGTTGGAGTCTATGAAAGGAAAAACACGGGGGGAGGACTTGTATAACCGGGTGTCTGCTGTCATTGAAAATATGAAGCTGCCCTGGTGTAAACTTATCAACGTCCCCACAGATGGATCTCCAAATTTAACAGGGAAAAATGTTGGCCTGCTGAAGAGAATCCAGGATAAAGTGAAAGAAGAAAATCTTGATCAGGATGTTATTTTCCTTCACTGCATCATCCACCAGGAATCTCTGTGTCAATCTGTATTACAGCTGAATCATGTTAGGGATCCTGTCGTAAAACTTGTCAACTTTATACGTGCAAGGGGACTTCAGCACCGTCAGTTCATTGCGTTCTTGGAGGAAACTGATGCAGAGCACCAGGACCTTCTTTATCACTCCCGTGTCCGTTGGTTAAGCTTGGGCAAAGTGTTTCAACGAGTGTGGGACCTCAAAGAGGAGATTGGTGCATTTTTGGAGCTACTGGGGAAGGCCAACAAATTTCCCGAGCTGAGCAACAAGAACTGGCTTTGTGACTTTGCGTTTGCTGTGGATACATTTTCACACATGAATGAGCTGAACGTGACCATACAGGGAAAGGATCGGTTTGTGCATGACCTGTACACAAGTGTGAAAGCCTTCAAAGCCAAGCTGGCTTTATTTTCCAAGCAAATCTTAAATGGGTCATTCACTCATTTCCCGACACTAGCCACACTGAAAGAGGAGGCTGGTGCAAACGTGAAGAAATACAGCGAGTCACTGGATGCGCTCAACAATGAATTCTGCCGTCGCTTTGTTGATTTTGAGAAAATCAACAAGTCACTTCAGTTGGTGGCCTGTCCCGTCACAAGACCCCGAAACAGCACCAGAAGCGCTGCAGCTAGAACTGATCGACCTTCAGGCTGACACTGTCCTAAAAGAGAAGTTCAAGTCTCTTACACTGAATGACTTTTATGCGTCACTTAATGAAGCGGTGTTTCCAAACCTCCGGAGGACGGCACAGAAGATGCTGGCGTTGTTCGGCTCAACCTACGTGTGTGAACAGACGTTCAGCGTTATGAACTTCAACAAAGCCAGCCACAGATCCAAGTTGACTGACCAACACCTCAGATCCATCCTGAGAATCGCCACAACAAAACTGACTCCAGACTTTGATGGGCTGGTTAAAAAGGGACACCAACAACACTGTTCCCACTGAAATTAAAAGTAAGTTTCTCGGCTCTTAAAAATGCATTTACGTGTTACAATGTAACACATAAATCCACTTTTTACAGCAGAGGATGCAACAGTTACATCCTCTGCTGTAAAAAGTGGATTTACGTGTTATATATCATTTCTGTTAAGGTGTGCACATAAGTGGTATGCATGCTGTCACTGTTCTGATGATCTGCATCTCCAACCAGTTCTGAAATGTTCAGGAGGAGAGTGATGATAATGTCCTGAAGGATATCAAAACTTTAAATGCTTCAAAATGGTAACTGAGTACATTTTAAAAAGCTGTATTTTGTTAATTTAATTTTCAGTGTTTTAAGAGTCATTTCAGTAAGAAATTCTGTGGGACTTAGAATATATATTTAGTTGTAATGCTTCTGTTAATTTTCTATTGAAATTAAAGCATGTTTTCTACATATCCCATGTTGTTTTTTATCTAATGAAGTGAATTACCAAAACACTCCATCCATCTGCTCCTGGTCTGGCCCTTCTGTAAAATTTTAGAACCCTCTGTGGCCCACGAGTAAAAAAGTTTGCCCACCCCTGGGCTAAGCAGTTCCATCTGATCCAGGTTTGAACTTGAGAAAAACATCAGTGTCTACCTACACTTCAGTCAAAGTAAGGACATTTTGTTTCGTTGTTTCCTTTTTCTGCTGCTTCTAGCTTTTTTTAGAGTTCATGGACTTTTTCATGCACATGGACTGCACACAAACACTAACACCACATGGACTGCACACAAACACAAACACCACATGGACTGCACTGGTTTCAAAAACATGATGGTTGCATGGATGTGATTTTCGGCTGATTTGGTGCTGATTCATGTCAATAAGCTGCTGCTGCTGCTGGATGGATGGATGAATGGATGGGAGTTCCTGCTGATTTGCTGGATTTTGATGTTAACAGCTCCTGCTCAAAGAGAAGTGTTCATGTTTCATGGTTGAACTCATTTGCAGATTATGGCTGAGAACTGTTCAGGAAGAGATTTGTACTGTACAGTATTTTGTATGCTTTGTCTGTGCTGGAAAAAACATTACAGTACTGTACCTGTACAGTACATGCTGTACTGGTTTTGTGTGTTTATGGATGAATGTGTGGTATAATGTGTTATGTAAGTGTTTGTAAATAAAGTTCTGTGCATGTTTATGGCACAGGATGTCCGCTTGTTCAGTCTCATGCCGTTAAATGTGTGTGCGTCGCTCCGTTAACGGTATAGCCGCGACCTACGTCAGAAATGCGGACCTACGACAGGCACGTGTTTTTGGTCCGTGAGATACGGCAGAATCGACCTAAGTCACCCTCGTAGGTCCGGATCCCTGACGTAACTCGAGGATTCCCTGTATAGCCCCCCCTGGTGAAAATGTCACGAGCAACCACTGCTCCACACAATGATTTAGCTTGTAAATATAATCAATTATTATTGATAATTGTGTGAATGCCACATAGGCATTCACACTATAGTGATTCTGTTTATATTATTCCGGTTTCCAGTTACTATCCTGATTCCGTACGTTTTTCGGCACGCTACTCCTCCTACAGTTTTTGAGCTATTTCAACAATTCATATATCAAAATGTTCAGCTCATTTAGGACATGATGGCTATGACTTTTGGTATTGGTGCAACTTTAGCTTTTTGAAATATTCAGCTTTTTCGGCCATTTTTTCCCCATTGAAAATGAATGGAGCTCATTTTACATCCTTGATATCTTTGGAACTCATTACAATATTTCATTACTCCTTTCACATTTTGGACCAGCTCAGCTTCCTTCAGCTACCTTGTACATTTTTAAAAAAATATTTCAGCTACTTTCAGCTAATTTCAGCTGTTTTTTCAACTACTTTGCACTCTTTTCAACTTTATACAAGATACAAGATACAAGAAGGTTTATTAACATTGCATCAATTTTCACCAATACAACGTAAATATGTAGTTACAGTCATCCAGGAGAGAGAATGAGTGCAAAAAGCTGCAGCTTAACAAAACACATGACATGTTTATCAACACACGACATGTTTATCAACACATGATATGTTTATCAACACATGATATGCTTATAGCGCGGCCGCTCTCATCTGTCCCCAGATGAAGGTCAAAAGCAGGAAAACAGGCAAAGACACGGGGTTTTACAGCATTGATATTAAAAAAGATGAATCACATTTTGTCTTCAAGACACCGCGTGATCCAGTAAAAACCATATCAAAAAGCACATTTAGTTACAATAACAAATTGAGAGACGGCAGGCAAGGAGATAGAGTCTGTGAGTAATTTCAGACAAACACAAGTTCAGCAGATGTGCAGCTGGGCGTTATCTGAGGCTGCACAGAAATCTCTGGGGGGGGGGGGGGGGGGGCAGCAGGTCTCTTCAGCTCCACACTCCCAGGAGAATGGCTTCCGACAGCCTTCTTTTCAAGGACATGTACAGAAGCCAGATAATATTCTTGTTTGTTATCCAATAGACCACAGTGTTCTTTTCCACTGCCGCCATCAAGTCTGTGGTGCTGTTTCATGGCCGAAAAAAATCCAAGTAATATGTGGTTCCGCTCCCGCTCTATGAACTCCCATCTGTCCCTTGATTGATCCGGGGTGGCTGTAAACAAGTCCCAAAACGCACAGCAGGTCCGCGGTGATCCACCACCGCTCCAAGCGAGCGATTGAGCTCATACAACAGCTGGGATGAGGAGCTCACGGCCCGGTTCAGAGAATTTTGCTGATCAGGTAGTGCCGACAGCGCGCTGATAGCTGCCGAAGCCTCCCTCAGTTTCCAGTAACAAACAACTCCGCTTACGCCAAAAAACAGAGCAGTTGCTACCAATATTCCAATAATCCACAAATCCTCCACGTCTTCGACACTTAAGACGGTCAGACACATGGGCTGCCACTGACCCCACGAGTCCAGCACGTATCCAGCCGCGTGTGTGTCGGAGGGACAGACAGCTTCTCCTGGCACGGTCCGCTTCGTGGAAAAAATCTTACTTCAACATTTTTGTACTTCTACTGACTTATTTCTGCTAATTTCAGATCATTATGCTCCTTTCAGATAATTTTTGAAAGATTAAGACATTTTTGCTATTTTAGCTACTATTTAGCAGTTTTATGCAAATTTCAGCTTTTTCAGCTATTTCAACAATTTTTTTTAATCAATCCAACTTTTTTCAGCCTAATTCAGCAAAACCATGCTCTACCAACTTCCTTCTGGTAATTTAAGATTGTTTCTGCTTGTTTTAGCTGTTGTTCAGCTGTTTTTGGCCAATTTCAGCTTTATTCAGATAATTTCAACTTTATTTTGCTTATTTCTACTTATTTCAGATTTTTTTCAATTTCAGATTGTTTCAGATACTTCATATTATGCTGCTTTGTGCTTATTTCTGCTAGTTTCAGCTTCTTCTGCTATTTTAGCTACTATTAAGCTGTTTTTATGCTAATTTAGGCTTGTTTCAACAAATTTTACATTATTTGAACTCATTTCAACTTTTTCCAGCCTAATTCTACAAAAATGTACTCTCTCTACTAATTTCTAAGACATTTAAGCTTCTTTCTGCTATTTCAGATAATATTCAGCTGTTTTTGCTATCTTAAGCTTTTTTCAGATAATTTCAACTTTATTTTGCTTATTTCTGCTTAGTTCAGATTTTTTCAGATTTCAGATTGTTTCAGATATTTTAGATTATTCAGATTATGCTGCTTTGTGCTTATTTCTGCTAGTTTCAGCTTCTTCTGCTATTTTAGCTACTATTAAGCTGTTTTTATGCTAATTTAGGCTTGTTTCAACAAATTCCACATTATTTGAACTCATTTCAACATTTTTCAGCCTAATTCTGCAAAACTGTACTCTCGCTACTAATTTCTAAGACATTTAAGCTTCTTTCTGGTATTTCAGATAATATTCAGCTGTTTTTGCTATCTTAAGCTTTTTTCAGATAATTTCAACTTTATTTTGCTTATTTCTGCTTAGTTCAGATTTTTTCAGATTTCAGATTGTTTCAGATATTTCAGATTATTCACAATTATGCTATTTCTAATTACTTCAGATAATTTAAGCTTATTTCTGCTATTTTAGATAATATTCAGCTGTTTATGCTATCTTAAGCTTTTTCAGATAATTTCCACTTCTTTTGCTTATTTCAGATTATTTCAGATTGTTTACGATGTTTCAGATGTTTCCCAATTAAGTCCTTACTAATTCTTTCTGCTAATTTAAGCCTATTTCTTCTATTTTACATAATATTCAGCTGTTTTTGACCAATTTCAGCTGATGGCCGCCAACACTACTTTCAAATGGCTTTAACTCAGCCATCTTTATACATAGAGAGCCGAAATTTGGTGAGGTTGTAGCTGAGGACATTATCTATCATGTATAGAATCCAAAAAAAAATCCAAGATGGCCGACAATGCAAAAAAGTAAAAATACTATAAAATGGTCAATTTTAGTGATATTGAGCTGAAACTTGGTGTAGTGATAGCTGAGAATGTTTCCTATCAACTGCTATATCAAAATCAAAAATCCAAGATGGCCGCCAACGCTACTTTCAAATGGCTTTAACTCAGCCATCTTTATACATAGAGAGCCGAAATTTGGTGAGGTTGTAGCTGAGAACATTGTCTATCATGTACGGAATCCAAATCAAAAATCCAAGATGGCCGACAAAGCAAAAAAGTAAAAACACTATAAAATGGTCAATTTTAGTTATAATGAGCTGAAACTTGGTGTAGACATAGCTGAGAATGTTTCCTATCAAATACTATATCAAAATCAAAAATCCAAGATGGCCGCCAATGCTACTTTCAAATGGCTTTAACTCAGCCATCGTTATACATAGAGAGCCGAAATTTGGTGAGGTTGTAGTTGAGGACATTCTCTATCATGTACGGAATCCAAATAAAAAATCCAAGATGGCCGACAAAGCAAAAAAGTAAACATACTATAAAATGGTCAATTTTAGTGATATTGAGCTGAAACTTGGTGTAGTGATAGCTTAGAATGTTTCCTATCAAATGCTATAGCAAAATCAAAAATCCAAGATGGCCGACAACGCTACTTTCAAATGTTTTAACTCAGCCATATTTATACATAGAGAGCCGAAATTTTGTGAAGTTTTAGCTAAGGACATTTGCTATCATGTACTGAATCCAAATCAAAAATCCAAGATGGCCGACAAAGCAAAAAAGTAAAAATACTATAAAATGGACAATTTCTGTTATATTGAGCTTAAAATTGGTATGGTGATAGCTGAGAATGTTCTCAATCAAATGCTATATGAAAATCAAAAATCCAAGATGGCCGACATTGCTACTTTCAAATGGCTTTAACTCAGCCATATTTATACATAGAGAGCTGAAATTTGGTGAGGTTGTAACTTGAGGACATTTTTTATCACGTACGGAATCCAAATTAAAAATCCAAGATGGCCACCTTAGCTAAAAGAGAAAAATGCAATAACTTGGCCATTTTTAAAGCTACTCAGCCAAAAGTTGGCAAATTGGTAGCTGAGAATGATCCCTAATAAACCCTGATTGAAAATCAAAAATCAAAGATGGCCGCCTTAGCTAAAAGAGAAAAAACACCATAATTTGGCCATTTTTAGGGCTAATTAGCTGAAATTTGGTGTAATGGTAGCTGAGATCTAACCCAAACCACCTTTTATTATCAATTCAACAATTTAATTTGGTTCTGTGATGTGTACTATTAGCTTTTGGAGCCATTTTGATACAAGATGTCTGCCATAGCAACCTAAAAAAACACAAAATTGACTATAACTTGGTCATTCTTTGACATATTGAGTTGAACTTAAGTATGGTTGTAGCTAAGATTGAGTTGTAATACATTGCTGATGAAACTTTAAATCGGCAGCAACCTAGCAGCCCCCATCAAAGCTTCTCCAGGAACTTTCTAGTTTTAACACCTATTTAGCTGTTATGCTAATTTCAGCTTTTTCAGCAAAATCCACTTTTTTCACCAAAGCCATGCTCTACCCGTTTACTTCTGTTAATTTAAGACTATTTCTGCTTGTTTTAGCTGTTGTTCCGCTTTTTGGGCCAATGTCAGCTTTTTTCAAATAATTTCATAGCTGAACTTAAGTATGGTTGTAGCTAAGATTGAGTTGTAATACATTGCCGATGAAACTTTAAATCGGCAGCAGCCTGGCAGCCCCCATCAAAGCTTCTCCAGGAACTTTCTAGTTTTAGCTACTATTTAGCTTTTATGCTAATTTCAGCTTTTTCAGCAAAATCCACTTTTTTCAGCAAAGCCATGCTCTACCCGTTTACTGCTGGTAATTTAAGACTATTTCTGCTTGTTTTAGCTGTTGTTCCGCTTTTTTGAGCCAATGTCAGCTTTTTTCAAATAACTTCAACTTTAATAAGCTTATTTTTTTATTTCAGATTGTTTCAGATATTTCAGATTATGTTGCTTTGTACTTATTTCTGCTAGTTTCAGCTTCTTATGCTATTTATCAGAAGAAGATTTACTTAGATATATTTATGTGGAGTGGTGGTGCAGAGGTTAGAGACAGTGGGCCTGTGATTGGAAAATTGCTGGTTCAAGCCCCAGTACAGACAACATCAAAATGTGGGTGGAAAAGGTGAAACACCCACACCTGTCTCCACCTTCATTCACCCCACTCTGGGCCCCTGAGCAAGGCCCCCAACCCCCACCATCTGCTTCCTAAACAGGTCTCTCTTGAAAATGAGTTATCTTGGCTCAATGAGTCTACCTGGATAAATAAAGGGTAAATAAAATTCAGCTGTTTTGAACATTTCTGCTTTTTTCAGATAATTCCCACATTTTGTTCTTTTTTTCACTTATTTCATATTGTTTTAGATTTTAGATTATTGTATATATATTTCAGATTATTTGCAAATATGCTCTTTCTGATTTCTACATCATATATCATCCCTCCATCCATCCATCCATCCATCTATCCAACCATCCATGATTCCATCCATCCATCTATCCAACCATCCATGATCCATACATCATCCCTCTATCCATCCATCCATCCATCCATCCATCCATCCATCCATACATACATACATGATCCAGCTGTCCATCCACCCATCCATCATCCATCTATCATCTATCCACCCATCAACCATGCATCCATACATACATGATCCACTCATCATATATCATCCCTCCATCCATCCACCCATCCATCATCCATCCATCACCCATCATCCATCCACACATCATCCATCCATCCATCCATCCATCCATACATACATACATACATACATCCATACATACATACATGATCCATCCATCCATCCATCCATTATCTATCCACCTATCCATCATTACTGTTTAGCACCAAGTCACAACAGATATCATCTCAGGGCACTGAACAGAAACTTTCATATAAAAATTATAAGTTAGCACCATTTATATGAGGAGCAGACGGCTTTGAATTTAACTTCATCATGTTATAAAAGAGCTACAGTAGTTAGACAGAGTTATTTCTGGATGAACTAATTTGAACTTTTTGAATCTTAATTCTATGACTTTTTTATTTTTATTAACTTAATTATGACTTTCTCATAGCACTGTTTTCAACCAGTATATAAATATCAAACTTATGAATTCAATATGTTGTCAAACTGTAAACATAAACAACAGCACAGAGGAACATAGAAGAAGTTGTATTGATGAGGTGGACAGAGGAGGAGAGCTCAGGTGCTACTGTAGGACAAGACACACATCTCTTTTAGAGTCTTTGGGCCTGCAGGCAGACACTGTCCAGGTCCAGATGGAGGAAATGTGGAGAGTTAAGAGCTGCTAAGTTGCAGTTTGTCAGAGTTGTTTAAATTAATAGTTATGGTTATGAAATACGTAACAAAATAAAGTCAGTTTGTTTGTTTGATGATACCTCAAGAGCAGCAAAACTCACAAGATGCCTAGGAGATGTGATTACAAAAGATCTCCAGTCTCAGTTCATAGTGGAAGATCGAGGTTTTCAAGTATTTGTGGGAGTTCTTGATCCAAAATACAAATATTTCCATTTTATAGTAATTTTTTATAATTAAACAATATCAATCAATCCCCGAGGAGGGAAGCGTGTCAGGAGACAGAGGGAGAGGAGGAAAGTGAATAATGCGGTTGCAACTTTAAATGTGGGGACAATGACAGGCAAAGGTAGAGAGCTGGCTGACATGATGCAGAGAAGAAAGGTAGATGTTTTATGTGTCCAAGAGACCAAGTGGAAGGGCAGCAAGGCTCGCAGTATTGGAGCAGGGTTCAAACTGTTTTACCATGGTGTGGATAGAAAGAGAAATGGAGTAGGGGTGGTCCTGAAGGAGGAGCTGGCAAAGAATGTAGTAGAGGTGAAGAGAGTGTCAGATAGGGTGATGTGTCTGAAGGTAGAAGTAGAAGGTCTGATGCTAAACATAGTCAGTGGTTATGCTCCACAGGTTGGATGTGATGGGGAGGAGAAAGATAAATTTTGGAAAGATTTGGATGAAGTGATAGAGAGTATTCCCAGGGAGGAAAGAGTGGTGATTGGAGCAGACCTGAATGGACATGTTGGTGAAGGAAACAGAGGGGATGAGGAAGTGATGGGTAGGTTTGGTGTCAAGGAAAGAAACCAGGAAGGACAGATGGTGGTGGATTTTGCCAAGAGAATGGAAATGGCTATAGTCAATACCTATTTCCAAAAGAGGGAGGAACATAGAGTGACCTATAAGAGTGGAGGAAGGAGTACACAGGTTGACTACATTCTGTGTAGAAGAGATTACTTTGAGGAGCTAATGAATGAAGAGAATGAAAGAGAAAGAAGAGTGGAGGTCATAGAAACTGTGAACTAGGAAGTGGGAAAGATTAGTGAGGGTGAAGTCTGGAAAGCTTTGAAAAGAATGAAGAAGGGGAAGGCAGTAGGACCTGATGACATACCAGTGGAGGTTTGGAAATGTCTTGGAGAGGTGGCAGTGAGGTTTTTGACTCAAATATTTAATGGAATATTTGAGGGTGAGAAAATGCCTAAAGAATGGAGAAGAAGTGTGCTGGTTCCCATTTTTAAGAACAAGGGTGATGTACAGAGTTGTAGCAACTACAGGGGAATTAAGTTGATGAGCCACACAATGAAGATCTGGGAGAGAGTTGTGGAAGCAAGGCTTAGACAAGAGGTGACTATCTGTGAGCAGCAGTATGGTTTCATGCCAAGAAAGAGCACCACAGATGCCATCTTTGCTTTGAGGATGTTGATAGAGAAGTACAGAGAGGGTCAGAAAGAACTCCATTGTGTGTTTGTGGATTTAGAAAAAGCATATGACAGGGTGCCAAGAGAGGAGGTGTGGTATTGCATGAGGAAATCTGGAGTGGCAGAAAAGTATGTTAGACTGGTACAGGACATGTATGAAGACAGCAGGACAGTGGTGAGATGTGCTGTAGGAGTGACAGATAGCTTCAATGTGGAGGTGGGATTGCATCAAGGATCGGCTCTGAGCCCCTTCTTGTTTGCTCTGGTGATGGACCGACTAACAGATGAGGTCAGGCAGGAATCCCCATGGACTATGATGTTTGCAGATGACATTGTGATATGTGGTGAGAACAGGGAACAAGTGGAAGAGAACTTGGAGAGGTGGAGGTATGCACTTGAAAGAAGAGGAATGAAAGTCAGCCGTAGTAAGACAGAGTACATGTGTGTGAATGAGAGGGAGGCCAGTGGAACAGTGAGGCTACAAGGAGCAGAGGTCACAAAGGTGCAGGACTTCAAGTACTTGGGGTCCACTGTCCAGGAAAATGGGGAATGTGGTAAAGAGGTGAAGAAGAGAGTCCAGGCAGGATGGAGCGGATGGAGAAAAGTTTCAGGAGTGATTTGTGACAAAAAGGTGTCAGCAAAGGTCAAAGGAAAAGTTTACAAGACAGTGGTGAGACCAGCTATGTTGTATGGTCTGGAGACAGTGGCATTGACAAAAAGACAGGAGAAAGAACTGGAAGTAGCAGAAATGAAGATGCTGAGGTTCTCCTTAGGAGTGACAAGGATGGATAAGATCAGGAATGAGATAATCAGAGGTACAGCACATGTTGAACAACTGGGAGATAAAGTTAGGGAGGCCAGACTGAGATGGTTTGGACATGTCCAGAGGAGGGACAGTGGGTATATTGGTAGAAGGATGTTAGAAATGCAGCTGCCAGGAAAAAGACACAGAGGAAGGCCAAAGAGGAGATATATGGATGCAGTTAGAGAGGACATGAAGGTAGTTGGAGTGAGGACAGAGGATGCAGAGGACAGAGTGAGGTGGAGGAGGATGACTCGCTGTGGCGACCCCTGAAAAGGGAAAAGCCGAAAGAAGAAGAAGAAACAATATCAATCAATCAATCACCTTTATTTTACCAGGTAGAGCGTGTTGAGATCGAGATCTCTTTTACAAGGGTGACCTGGTCAAGTGGTCAGCAGCACACGTCACATGGTAAATGACAATAAGCATTTGCATTTTTCAAAAAAAAAAAGAAAGAAAACTACAAGCACAATAAATAGATGTTGACAGTTCAAAGCCAACAGGATAAGACAGACTTATATACATAACAAGCAGACAGACATCGGTTGAGTAGATACAGTTAAAAAATCAACAATGACATGTAAAATTGGATAAGTGATGTGTAGAAACATCAGCAATGGTCAAGTTTCTTGATGACATTATCTAATACGGTTGACATGAAGGATCCAGGAGAGATGAGTGTAGACAGTTTCAGATCTTTCTGTAAATTGTTCCAGGCTGAGGGGACGGCGAAGCTGAATGCTCGTTTTCCTAGTTCCGTTCTGACCAGAGGATATTATAAATTATTAGAAATATTATATTTTCATAGTACTGTACAGTAAATACTAAAATAAACATAGCGTCCCTACTTCACAGTTTTTCACTTATCACAGGGCAGACTGGAACCTACAACTGTGATAGATGAGATACTACTGTGGTATTATTATTTTCCTTATTTTCTTTATTAGTGTTTGAAGCACCATTTTCACATATTTTATATGATTGTATCAGTTTTTTCTGTTGTATAACAATATTCATTTAATTTATTTTCATTTATTTATTTATTTAAGTTAGGACAATGCATATTAATCAACATAACAGCAGTTAGCATCAATGTAAATATGCCGGAGTTAGCACAATAGCTAATTTTCATCCGTTGTCCTAAGGCAGGTAAGAATAAGAAACGTCCCATAAAACAAAAGAGCAGAGAAAAATACAAACATCACCTATATAGCACATAACACAACATAAAATTACAATAAAAATATGATGCCATAAGAAATAGACAAAGTAATCTACACATGAGTGCACTTCTGATTAGTTTTCAGCCAAAGTTTCAGAGAATTTTTAAAGCTGGAGTAGGTGCCACAGTTCCTGATGGAAACTGGCAGTGTGTTCCATGACTGCGTGCCTCTGATGGACACCACCATTTGGCCAAATTTAGTCCTGCGCCGCTGCACATCACAATCTCCTCTGGTCAGTGCTCTTGTGTTTACTGTACTTGTTTTTTTACTTATAAAATATATTAAAGGAGGAGGAGCAAGTCCATTTAAAACTTTAAAAATCAGGTAAACGTCCATAAAAATCTGATAGCTATTAAAATCCAAAATTGTGTACTTATTTATGATGTTGCAGTATTGTTATACTTCAGTTTAAAATGAATAGTTACATTGATGTCTTGTATTCTTTATGCAGCTTTGATTGTAAATACGCTGCTTTTTAAAAGTTTACCTATGTGCATTTGCGTAAAGTATCGGTATCAGCATCAACAACAATGATACTCACCAGCATTTTAAACGGTATCGTCTCAATACCATAAATCCTGGTATTGAACAACACTACTGACTGGTCATTTTTATTAAAGGAGACCACAGATAGGTCTTTCAAATTTTTATGTTATGTGTGTGGGCTATCCTGACAATATTCATTCATTTTAATACACAAAATAATTCTTAGATAATCAATTATACCCTTTTTAATTCTGCCATTTTTAACTTTCGTTTTGAACGACCGGTTTATGATAATGAGCTGTCATGTCCACGTCCTTCAAAGATCTGTTTACGCCCTCTGTAACAGCCAGTATCTGTAATGTGTTGTTGTTGCAAAATTAGCTCTTTTTTTATTACTCATTTGACTTACTGTTAGTGCTAGCTTAAGATAACTTACCAAAAGCCGTCTGCGCGCGCCACCATTTGCTGCTCCTTTTAGCATGAGACCACCCGAATCCGATGCTAATGTTAGCTAGCTCGTTCCTCCTCCGACACACTGCCAGCTCTGCTCGTTGCATGCGGCACTTTTGGGAGTGATCGCTGCTCCAGTCAAGACACACACAAAGTTCAACAAGTGTCTCCAGTTAATTAATCCGTATGGAGAAGGTCCTGCAGCCTGCAGAACGGGGCGAGGCTGCAGCGAGCTGTACAGCTGCGGCTCCCAGCAGCAGCCGCACGCAGAGTGTCCCTTTGCCGCTGGTGTGCACTGGTTCCTAAGCCGGCGGTCTGCTCGTTTTATTTCTGCCGGCTGCGCGTTGGGAGCGATCGCTAATACGCTAAAAATTGAACTAAAACGTAAAAACAACAATTATACTTTATTTATAAAGCCATTTAAAAACAACCACAGCTGCAACAAAGTGCTGTACACATGAAATTAAGAACATCTAAACAAAAGATGAGATGAAATCATGAAAAACAACCGTCATGTGTTTTATACAGAAGTGGGTTGAGCCTAAACACGGGTTGCTAGGTGAGGGGTTGGACTCAGGTTGGGGTGGGTTGTGGCTGCGGCTTGTGACGTCACGAACCGCAGGATTTGAAAACGAAACGTTTCTATCAAAGAAAAATAATTATACTTAGAGTAAATATACCACTGGGTGCATTTTTTGGGCCCAAGGACTGTTTTTTTATGAAGTACATACCCAAAGTTGAGTAAAAAAAGCTTTAAAAAGTGAATTTTGAATATGTGGCACTGGTCCCCTTTAAAGTTAAGCCATGCTTTCGACCACAGTCGCTCACTTTCCATATATGAAAACACTTCCAGTGAATTGTTCTTCGTTGGTGTTTGGCGGGTGGCTTCTACTTCCGGTTGGCGGACTAGGTAGGAATAAAAAATTAATATTTTGAACGATTCCGCGAAAACCGGACAGTTAGTCCTGGTTCCAAACGATTCTCGATACTCGATGCCCAACCCTATCCATCATCTTACATCCATCATCATCGTGCATCCATCATCAATCCATTATCCATCCATCCTTCATCATCCATCCATCATCATCATCCATCCATCATTAGTTATTTATCCATCATCCATCCATCATCCACACATCATCCATTATCCATCAATCATCCATCCATCCATTATCCATCAATCCATCCATCATTCAACATCCATCCTCATCATCATCCATCCATCATCATTCATTTATCCATCATCCACACATCATCCATCCATCCATCCATCTGATCTTTATCCACTTGTTGTGATTGGCCCAGCATGCATGGTTTTGATCTGTGGGAGAAAACTCCAGTACTTGGAGCAAACCCACAGGATGAACATGTAAACTTTAGCTACTTGAGAAGGTAGGGATTTCTGGTGCACAGCCCATTTGGCTGCACCAGGACACAACCATCTGTTTGCTTCTAGAAATGTCCAGATGTGCTATGGTAGCCTCCCTCCAAGATGAGAGACACTGTGTAGCAAGTTTGACCTAAACTAAAACTTTGCCTGAGTCTATGTTAGTATCAACTGACGTGCTGTCACTCAGTTGTCATTTGAGTGATGACTTATTCAGAATAAATGCTTTTTCCATCTCACTAATCTCAATTATCTCAGCTGCAGATATATCTGCCTTTCTCAATAAGTGTTGATTAATACTCACCAATCATCCTCTGCTCTCTCTTTTTGTGTTTAACATAATCACTTTTTTGCGTTTACTGGCTGAACAATTTTTGGGTTAGCCTGTGGTGTAGATCTGGTTATGAACATCATATGATCACCTCCTCCACTTTTCCTGCCTAAGAAGGGTATTGGTGTCTAGTAGAATCCATGTGACACGAGGCCCCAGGAAACCACAATCAAAGGCCACAAAGTTCCCAGACCTTACACAGCCGCGCCAACACCTCCACCTGGATGGGAGTTGACTGAACACACTAAGTTGCTTCATCCATCATCTGATGGCTCTTCTGAGGTGAGTTGTCACGTAGTAAACATTATCTCACAAGAATCAAATGTGATTGTTTCTATTACATATTAATGCTGCTGCATGCTCAGTCTCCACTTCCTGTCTGAGTCCTCATATGCCCCTTTTCCACTTGGTGGCCCGGGTCGGATGTGACGTCATATTTGCGTGCCAAGCGCGCGTTGGAGAGCATTTCCACCTCACAGATGCGCGGCGCCGCGCCAAGATTCCGGACTCATCTCAGAGCAGGTCCGAGGCCGGCTGGCCCCGAACCGTGGGGAGGAGGCTGGACTGAGTTTGAGGAAGTGGCTGCCGCGAGGGAACAAACACCGAAGGACTTTACAAGATTAACACGGTAAAAACAATTATTTGTATTTAAAATTACAGCAAACATGTGTCTTAAGCCGAACTATTCCTTAATAATTTCACGTTGTTGTCAAAACGGCAGGATTTAAAAAAGTAGTTTCGCCACGTGCACCCGCGCGCGCACGTGAGCCGTCTTTATTTCTATAATGTAGCTAAATAAACGCTTTAAAAAATATATTTCATATCTGACGTTATATCAAGAGGGTGCTTGAGCTTAACAGTTCCTTAATAATTTCACGTTGTGGTCAAATCAGCTGGATTTAACAAAGTAGGTCGACACGTGCACATCACATGCACGCGCGGGTGGGGTCGATCGGCGTTCTTTCTTTTAAATGTAGCTAAATAAAAGCTTAAAACATATATTTCATAGCTGGCTTTATACCACGAGGGTTCCTCAGGTTAACAAGTCCTTAATGTCACGTTGTGGTCAAATCTGCTGGATTTAAATTGATTTGTTTTGACTAATTCCAAACCTGTTACATGTGCTACGAAAATAAATTATTAAAAAATCGAATTTTAATTCAAATAACTCCAACAGCTTACAGTATGCACATAAACATGTAGTGATTACACTCTGTTGGTTTGAAAAATATCTGTTTTGTGGTTTCTGAGATATAAGATATAATGTGTTAAATACTAGTAGAAAAAAAACAAGCCAGGTCGACACACTTATGTCTATAAAAAATCGAATTTTAATTCAAATAACTTCAACAGCTTACAGTGTGTATATAAACATGTAGTGATTACACTGTGTTGGTTTGAAAAATATCTGCTTTGTGGTTTCTGATATATTTGATATATGTATATATATCTTATAAAATATATCTACATATAAAACTGTTTCTAGACTGAATTACCGGTAACCATGTTTTTCTTTTTTTACAGTTAAGACGAAGAAGTCAACACCAGAATTTATCAACTTTTGTCTTCTGGAGGAAGCACATGAGACAACAAGAAAAAAATCATTTAGGTGTATGCAGTATTTATTTTTGTGCTTTTTTCACTTCTTAGTTTTCATAATAAACTTTTTTTTCTTAAGTGGTCTCATTGAACAATAATTTCCTAAACATATTTTACAATGTTAAGTGTGTACAGTATAGTGTTTGTTTAAAAACATACTGGAAGTTAAGAATATTTTCCATTTGCATTTGACCTTTAAAGAATCATAAGAAAAAAGATTATTAGATTTGAACAGCCATCCATCCATCCTTCCTGATGTCGTGTCATGGGTAGTGCAGCAGCTTTTCCAAGGATGCACAGACGTCAAATACGTCAACATCAACCCATCCATCCATCCATCCTTCCTGATGTCGGGTCGTGGTGCAGCAGCTTTTCCAAGGATGCACAGACGTCGCCATCAACACCGATGAAGCTGTTCTTGGATGCCTAAACGAGTTTCCTGATCAACAAACATTTAATTATTAATACTTTGTTTTTACGTTTAAAGAAACATGCTTTTAATGTTTAACGGACAGTTTAAACCAAATTATCCTTTTGCATTTGACTTTGAATTATCCCTGACAAAATATTACCGTTTAAATTTAATGAAATACAAACATTTAATATTACAGGGCCAATTCAAACCTAATTAATTCCTAATCTGTACCTTACTGTAAAAATAGTTTAACTGATTACAGGGCAGTGCGATTGATGTGTTAAGCAATGTTAACAGGATCCTTGTGCATATATGAGAATAATCTTTATTATAAAGAAACAAAATGGAAAACACATGGGTTTAAAACAAGCTGAAAAGTCTATAAAGTAATATTAGAGCATTAAATAGCTCAAGGGACATTACCGCCAACAGGTGGTGAGACAAGGTCTTGCAGGGTGTTCTTCTTCTAACGTTTAGTGGTGGCTAGTAAATAGCTTGAGGTAACACTACCGCCACCACGTGGTAGGACGAGTGAGATTCTACACCCCGCCCACAGAAGGGCTGCAGTAAGTGAATGGAAACAAACCTACATGTGAGCCGAGCCGAACTGAACCAGACCGGACCAGACTGAGCCGCTCTGGGCCGAGCAAGTGGAAAAGGGGCAATAGACAACTTTCATCACAGTGAAATAGGAGTGGATGTGCTGTGTGGTGTTTACCTGCAACAGCCTGCAACACCTTTGTTAACAAGTGAGCATCATATTTACTGGCAAGTTGACAAAACATCAAATAATAAATCTGTAATGTTAATGATATTACATAAGGTTTAACTTACATAAGAATCATGAGGTTTGAATTTTTTCATGTCGATTGAATCTATTTTCTAATGATGCATTCATTCTTTAAATTGTAGTACTGTACACATTACTTCAATATAAACATGTTTTTGTACAAAACATTGAACTGAGACCACTAATTTTTAATAAGTGCAGTGCTAGTAACTTATTATTACTGATGCATAGATTTATGTTACCATCACTCATAAAATTTACCAAATGTTTTTATAGCCTTTAAAATCCTAAATAACTCTATAAAGTTGAAAAACAAAACATATGAAATGTAGTTCTTGGTTTATTAAAATTTTATTCTAATTATTCTAATTTATAAACAGGTGAAATCAGGTTAAACACAAAACGTTACTCTTTGGTTCATACAAAAAAAAAGAGAAAAATAGGAACAATACAAAACATTCAAACAACATCCAACAAGACTATATACCATACATGTATGTATATATATATATATATATATATGTGTGTGTGTGTGTGTGTGTGTGTGTGTGTGTGTGTGTGCGTGTGTGTGAGAACAGTTCATCTTTTGAAAGTCATTTTCTTGAGTCTTTGAGCAGGAGCTAGATGTATAAACATGCACTTCTTCCTTTGCTGCATTCATAAACAATCAACCAAAACAACTGTTAGTCTGTTTATGCACCTGGCTGCTTCACAGCCAAAGGTAAAAACAGACATCAGCTGACAATGGGAAAAAGCTTGAATCAGTGAAAATGTCAAAGATCTCTAGTTTTCTTTCTGAATAAAATGCTGACATTGTAGAATGCATGATTTTACACTGTAAAAGGCACATCATGTACAAACATACTGCTACATACATACAAAGTAAAAATAAATGTATGTAATTTTTTCTGTTTCAGAATGGCTCTAACAAAGCTCATGTGGGGACAGCCAGAATCTCCATACTTCAAGCTCCCCCCACTTCACATCTGTGTGATCAAAGTAAAAGAGCAACCTCGAGTTATTGGTTGGGACTTTAGCCACACAATTCCTAAGCCTTTAAGTACCAAAATGAACAAAGTGGCTGCTATTTCTGATGGGGACAGTGTCACCACTGTCACCTTGTTTGAGGACATGAGCAGCAACATAGAAGAAGGCACTTCATATGTGCTGAGGGGACATGACCTGAGGGGGAATGCTCCCCCTTACAGAGTCAATGTGAACGTTAACAACAGATTTTTTAGGGGCCCACCCCTGGATATAAGGTCAGACCTTAAGCAGAAAGCAGAAGAGCTGCTCAACCCGCCATCACCACTGACTCCATTAAGCAGCTGGAAGGAGTGTGTCAATTTAATAACTATTAAAGGAGAAGTGGAAGTAAGTTTTTTCACACAATTTACTTATAACATAACATAGAACTTTACTGATCCCACATAATGCAAACATAAATATATACATACATACATACATACATACATATATATATATAAATCAATCAATATATATATATATATATATATATATATATATATATATATAATGTACAAGTATATATACACACACAAACACACAAGTATATAAGTAATACTTACATTTATTAATTTTGTTGCTTTTTTTAACAGAAAAATATCTTACATGCTTTTAATATACATATGTCATCATTATTTGATGTACAAATCACATATTTGCTTAAAGAAAATAATCTAATTTCTAGAATAACATTTCAAAGATTATTAAATGGTGAATAATAAATAACGGCTGCCTTTTTACATGTGTTTTGAGGTATCTTCAGTGAGAAGAGTTATGTCACAAAAAGAATACATCCCTCTGAGGATCATACACCTAAAGGAGGTATTTCAAACATTAGATATTTTTAATCAGTGTTAATTTATTACTGTTGGATATGGACACCTTAGTGACCTGCGACCTGGAATGGAAAGAAATGGTCAAAAATAATGCAATTAGTTAATTGGTTTTATTAAATTTAAGCCTTAGAAAACTTAAAATATATTATATTTGCTTAGTTTCTTTCAACTGGATTTGTAAGCATAATATATTAAAACATAGTTCTATTCAATTCTAGGATGCCAACACTGTGAAAATTTGCCTCTGGAGGGAAGCTGCAACACATCCTGTGGCTGTGGGCGATGTGATCACTGTCAGCCATTTAAAATTGTCCAGGTCCAGTTTTGGTCTCCATCTGCAGTCCACAAACTTCAGCAAAGTTGAGGTACTTTTGATGAATTATGTTTCACTCAAACGGTTTAGTTACATTTTGTAGACTAGTGGAAAACTTCATCTGTGTGTGTTTTAAATAATACTTGAGTCTTGTCCTTGTCTTAACAGGCAAAGGAGGAGGAAACCAGGACCATGTATGTCATTGGTGTGGACACAACACCAAGTGCTGCAAGTTCGGAAAGTGTTGTTGAGGTGTTGTTTGAGGACAACACATCTTACAAAATGAGTAATGAAATGTGGCATCCATATGATGCACTCCTTAATGAGGGAAAACTCAACGTCAAAATTAAAACAAAAGGAAACAGAATAACAGAAATGGAACTAATTTGAAAATACTTTTCTATGATTCATTATATACAGTATATGTTTATATATATGTATATGTAAACAGTATATATATACATATATTTACATATATAATGTATACATTCACACACGCACACACACGCACACACACACACACACACACACACACACGCACACACACACACACACACACACACAAATAAATGCTGATAGTCACACAAACCCATACAATGGCTGAATGGTAGTTCAATTTTAACTTAACAAATCTCAATTTGTTTAAATGATTTATGGGGAAAAAATTTAACAAAAAAGTTCTGCATGAATATTTTTGTCACAAAGGTGTCCATAGATGATTATTGCACTTTATTTATAAGAGTATGTCTAATTTGATCATTAAAAAAAAGATGTCAGTGAGCTATAAACTGTGCATATAAAAGAGAAATCAAATTAAATTAAAATCTGATCTAATGGTTTTACATAAAATTATATTTTAAAGATGTAGTATTGAACAAAATAATGTTCATAACAGTCTATGTGAACAAATGTGATCTTATAATAGACAATAGTAGCTTACCTCTGTCCTGAAGCAGGTGATGAAGCTGGTGATGATGAAGCAGGTGATGATCAAGTTGGTGATGGTTTGGCTGGACTGAATCAATCACTTTCAGTTTGCCAACTGTACTTTCAAAATATCTTATAGTCCACTGCTAAAGGCTCTAATTGGTTGAAAATGTTTGTTTTTATTTTCCCATTGGTCAAAAGTTTTTCTTGTGTGTGTGCATTATGCATGTGCACGCACACACACACAACAACTAAACTGTTGAAGAAGAACATTTTAAAAAGAATACTGTACATGCAGGGTTTAAAGCTAAGGCACTTTATAATCAGACCCATATCTGTCAATACTCCAGGCAACATGATTGACAGACTCATTCCATGTTCAGATGCTAAATAACTGTTGTGGTTGGGATGGGTCAGGGGATGAACAGGGCGTGTACATAATCTCGTTTTCATCACATGTACCACATGCGGTGCAAATGACAATAAAGACTCTCTGACTCTGACTCTCTGACTCTGATATACCAACCGGTCAAAGCAGATGGCCGCTTGTTCTGAGCCTGATTCTGCTAAAGGTTTCTTCCTCATGAAGGAGTTTTTCCTTTCCACTGTCACCTTTGTGCTTGCTCAGGATGAAAGTTCTGTGATGGGAGTTAAATTCAAAGCAGTCTGCTCTTCAGATAAATCCATCCATCCATTATCTTTTAACTGCTTATTCCATTTGGGGGTCACGGGGGTCGCCAGTGCCCATGTCCAGCAATCACTGTGCGAGGGGAGGGATACACCCTGGACGGGTCTCCAGTACATCACAGAGACACATAGAGACAAACGAGACAAACAACCATTCACTGTCTCACTCACACTGTACAGTTACCAATCAGCCTAACATGCATGTTTTTAGTTTAACATGCATGTATTTGGTATGTGGAAGGAAACTGGACAACATGGAGAAAACCCACACATGCATAGAGAGAACATGCAAACTCCACCCAGAAAGGCCCCTAGACTGGGATTTGAACCAAGGACCTTCTCAGTGAGAGGCAGCAGCTTTACCAGTTGTGGTCTCTCCGTGCATGCGTGGGTTTCCTCTGGGTACTCCGGTTTCTTCCCACAGTCCAAAAACATGCATGATAGACTGATTGGTAACTCTAAATTGTCCCTGGGTGTAAGTGAGAGAGTGAATGGTTGTTTGTCTCTATGTGTCCCTGTGATGGACTGGAGACCCATCCAGGGTGTACCCCACCCCTTGCACAGAGATTGCTGGACATGGGCACCAGTCACCCCCGTGACCCAAAAATGAAAGAAGCAGGTAATATATATATATATATATATATATATATATATATATATATATATATATATATATATTTTTCATTCATTCATTCAACCTTTATTTATACAGGCTAGCCTCGTTGAGTCACGGGGACTCATTTACAAGAGGGACCTGTCTCACTCACACCAAACAACCATCCACTCTCACACTCACACCTAGGGTCAATTTAGAGTCACCAATCAGCCTAACAAGCATGTTTTTTGGTCTGTGGGAGGAAACCGGAGTACCCGGAGGAAACCCACGCATGCACGGGGAGAACATGCAAACTCCACCCAGAAAGGCCCCGGACCGGGATTTGAACCGGCAACCTTCTCGCTGAGAGGCAGCAGCTCTACCAGTTGTGCCACCGTGCTGCCCAATATATATATATATATATATATATATATATATATATATATATATATATATATATATATATATATATATATATATATACATATATATATATATATATACATACATACATACATACATACATACATACATACATACATACATACATACATACATACATACATACATACATACATACATACATACATACATACATACATACATACATACATACATACATACAGGTAGTCCCCGACTTACGAGCGAGACCCGTACCTACGGGCCATTCGTAAGTCGAAAATTCGTAAGTAGATCACAAAAAATATATATATATATTTTTAAATAAATGAATACATGTACAGTACTGTACAGTCACCAAGCACTAAGCCAATCCTAATACAGTTTTTAAAGATGAAGGAGTGAGTTGAATTGTCTCCCTTTCACATAAAGGTAGCTAGTTGTATTTATCTATTTATAAAAATAAAAATAAATTATTTATTTATTTATAAATAGATAAATATACAGTACTGTACAGTCACCAATGTAGGGTTCCTGGTTTTCTCCCTGTGTTTGTCTCTCCCACTCTCTCCACAGCACATTTCTAATTGTCCTGATGAGACCCACCTGTTGCTGCCTGATGAGGACTGGTTCTGGTGGCCTACTTAAGCAGCAGCTGGACACCTCTTCAGTGCTGGGACAACTTCTGCCTTTGGGACCTCCATGTCCTGCTCCTCTGAAGTCCTTCCACGGTCTTCCTCCAGCACTCTCGGGTGCACCTGCAGAAATCATCAAGAGTCCAGTCCATCAGCTACTCAACAAAAGGCTGGGTCTGCCTGTTCCTCTCTCCACCGCTCCTCACCTATATTCAACACCACGCCAAGAACCAGGACCACTCTTCTTTGATTCATCCATCTAAGACAACAAGTAAGACAATTCTGATTACTTCGAGATTCAAACATCAACCCTCCAAGATTGGATACTCACCTCTACTCCGTTCTCTTGCAGCTCCAGGCTTCCACCTTCACCTGTAAATAAAGAACACTTGTTTTGTATTCCTGGTTGTTGTGTATTCCTTCTGGGTCTGCCACTTCGGGGTCGTACAAACGCCACCATGATAGTTTGTCCCAGCCAAACTGACCCCTCTGGCACGACTGGGGAGGAACCACCTCAACCAGGTAGTAGTCAGGGAACAGACTCTGTAACTTTAGCCTTACAACAAGTTCTTAAACAACAAGAAACTATGCAAAAAAATCTCCTTCAACTAGGGAGTATGGTACATTCTCTCCAACAAAAGACAAAGATTAATCCCTCTTCTCCTCCCAAACAGTCTACAAGCATGGAACCCACGGAGACCAGGCACGTTCAACATGTCAAGGAACCTGACATCAAGCCTTCTGAATTTTTTGAGGGCGATACAAGAAAATGCGGTGGTTTTTTGCTTCAATGCAACCTGGCGTTCAGCCGTGCCCCGGTAACGTACTCCACTGACTCGTCTCGTGTGTCATATATTGTCGCCTCTCTTAAGGGTGAAGCCCTGCAGTGGGCCAACGCTTACCTCCGACGACGTCGAATCGAGACTTTGCCATTTGCTGATTTCATCCAGGACTTCCTCAAGGTATTTGACTATCCTTTGTTACAAGAGGAAGCCGCTCAGAAATTATTTTCAGTCCGGCAAGGACGAGAGACTGTGGCGAAGTTCTCCATTCACTTCCGCATTCTCGCGGAGGAATCCGGTTGGGGTGAGAGGGCGTTACGTAGTTCCTTTCTGAATTCGCTCAATAGCAACATTAAAGATCAACTGTTCACTAGTGAATTACCTGCTGACCTAGATGGAACTATTGCCTTGGCTATTAGAGTTGATAACAGAGCTCGAGAACGTCAGATGGAGGAGAACTACAACTCCCATCAACAACTGTCATCCGGAAGGACTCCACCGGTTCCCATGACGTCATTTTCCGAACCCGAGCCGATGCAGATCGGACACACTCGGCTGACACCGGAGGAGCGACAGAGACGCCTACAAAACAAAGCCTGTCTATATTGTGGAAGGAAGGGACACACTTTATCCGCCTGTTCTCTGCGGGTAAAAGATTGAGCCCACCAGTTAAAAAGGAGATGCTGGTGGGTACTATTTCTGATACTCCTGTAAATTGTTTGAAACTGCCCGTCACCCTTTGTATTAACACTGTGACTTTCCCTGTTCAGGCCCTGGTCGACTCGGGTGCCGAACAAAATTTGATCAGCCAGAGCTTGGTGGACGAACTCCAGATCCAGTCTCTAAAATTGGACCAAGACATCTCTGTTTCTGCTCTCACTGGTCAAACAGTTTCAACCATTTCACACAAGACAATAAAATTTAGGTTTGTGGTATCTGGTAACCACCAAGAATTGGGTGATTTTCTTATTGTCGAGAAACAGAGATTGCCCATCATTTTGGGTTATCCATGGCTCAGGTTACATAACCCTCACATCAATTGGGAGGAGGGTCGTATTGACAATTGACCTTTCGCAGAAGCCCCGCCCCCTTAGTTACTGTTGCTACGCCCGTCAAGCTTTCTGTAGCCGGTGAGTGTTAGCGCGTCATGACGGGGATAGCTTGTATACCAGTGCGTGTTAGTGACTCATTTTGGAGCAATACCAGCGCAATATCCTCCAGATCAAGGCAAAAGGGGTTACAATATGCAGTGGAGGGATATATTCAAAATATTACAGTACGTTACGAAGGAGACACAACGATCCTTGAGGCTAAAGCATACCGGTCTCAAGCAAAATCTGAGAAACCCCATGACCTTTACCTCAAATGCAACCAGAATACGCTTGTGGACCAGTCCTGCTCCTGCACTGCAGGGTAAGTTTTCTTTTTCAAGTTCTATTTTTTGTTAGTTAAGTACTGTAAAAGTCAAATTTATTAAGTAATACCGGTAAGTTAGCTCGGTAAGTTAAGCTAGTAACTGTATTCAGAGCAGAGGCTAGCTTGTTACTCTGTTCATGGATCTACCTTAGATTATATGTTTTTATTATATATTATATATATTATTTAATATATATATTATTTATTATTATATTATAGCACTCGTGCATTTATTGTAAGTAGTTGTAATCAAACATGTTCAACCCCCACAATCTCAACAGACATTAGTAGTGTGGATGACAAAAACACTTCATTGAACTAGCTTTTACTGATACATATTTGAATCATTGTGACAACAAAAGTTTACCTAAGTTTGAAGTTTAAATAAAAATAAAGAAGTATTTTAAGACATTTGAGTGTGCAGTATTAATCAACCCCTAAACATAGTATTTTGTGGTGCATCCTTTAGCTTTTATAACTGCCAATAAATGAGTTGTTAAGTGCTGACAAACTTTCCACACCTCTAGTCTCGGATTTTAGTCCATTTTCCCTGTGCTGTTTGGAAAAAATTGAATGAAAAACTTTAAATGATAAAACATTAAAATGATTGGGGTGTTGAATAATTTCGATTGCAGGTGTAGCTAGTTACATTATTGTCAAAAGCATTAAATAGAGCTTATGCTACTGTTTTCTTAAAACAGGTTACCAGGTTTTTGCTCACATATTGTGGGCCTTATGCACACCGTGGACCTGTGCCGTGCAAGAAATGCTGACATCTCATGCACAAGCCAGCCCCAGCAGTGGCACAAAGCCAGGGGGAAGAAAATTCATGGACAACCTGTAAGCAGTGTGGTGGTAGCCAAGGCCAAAGTGAACCGCAAGCGGAAACCCATCATGTCCAGTTTTATCCACAATAAGTATGTTTTTTTTCTTCACCTATACTACAGCAACATTGTTAGTCACACTGTTCAGTGTATTCCTGTGCACTGTGACATCAGACAATACTCACCTCCAAATTATTTTTTCATAGGAAAGAGTTAGGTACAGGAGCATATAGTCTACTGAGGGAGATGTCAGATGCACCCATAAGCTATATCACAGATGCCTCTGCACCAGAGGTTGAAGTTGGAGGCAAGAAGTATGCTGTGGGGTGCGGACTAAGCCACCAGGTGAGAAGCACAGATTTGAAACCCAGTCTTCAAGTAGCACTTCTTGATGTTGTGCAAAAAACAAATCTCTTCAGGTTTGTTGTTTCATTAAAAAAAGCAATTTACATATTATAATAAGGTGCTTGCTTATGTGATAAAAAGAGAAAAATAATTTGCATCAGGCTGACAGATACAGTAATATAGACATAAATACATTGAGGACTGAGCCACATAGTATCCAGAAATCTTTATTTGTCTAGCATCTTCCACAGCTCATGTAAACAGACAGCTTAACAGTGGTGATTAAAAAAACATGTTAAGTGTAAGTCATGTGATTTACTAATGGATGCTACTACTGTCCCTTCAGTATGTGTGGCTGGAAGTTTGAAAGCATGCTTACCACATACCAGATGTGATTTATGATTCCTAATCTTGTGTTAGGAATTTTACCAGACACTATCTTGAACTTTTTTATTTTAGCAATAGCCCGCTCTATGTGCACCCTGTGCTTTGCAATACGCTTTGTCTCCAGAACATCTCCTGCTGGCATTTGCCTCTTGGACCTCGAAAATGGTGGCATGTTTAACTGCAGTCCGATTGCTTTAATTTCATCCTCAATCAAAAAACCCTTATCAGCCATTACGCCATCCCCTTTTTGCAAATAGCCATTGTCTATAAGTGTCTCTAGTAAGGGGATGATTCCACACTGTCTGACAATCTCCTTGTCAGACATGGATCCTGTGAAGAGAACAGATGAAAAAATGACAGCACCACGGGGGTCACAGGCAACGAGTGATTTCAGGGTGTTGGTGTTTTTGTAATTTGAAAAGCTCTGACTTTGTAACACCAGTGATGTTGGCCTTTCTATTTTCAGCTCTGTGCAGTCTAATATAGCAAATGTAGATGGGTAGTCGGCTTTGTAGGTTTCAGGCATGTTTTGCATAATGACGTCTCTGTGAGGCCAAATGGGTAATTCACCCAAAATATCAAACATATAATGAATCCATGAATTGAAAATATTACTTGCTGCTTGCATGTGTATATTAAATCTAAATGCAAGGCTTTTCAGATCTTCGTTGTTGCGGAGTTTAATTAAAACAAACAGCAGCTGACTACGAAGGGGCATCTCCCTAATGTCCCAATCATTACGTTTGTATGTTAGGGGTACATTTACTTGAGCGGCGTGGGGATCATTTTGGATGTCAAATATTGTGCACAGTTGGTTGAATCGTTTGTATGTAAAGCCAGTACTGTATTCAAACATTTTTGGGATTTTACTGCTTTCAAGGAGTTCAGGTGTCAGACTTTTCTTTTTAAGTGTGTCAATTTGTGCTTTCAGGTTTTGTATTTCAGTTTCTTGTAATGTCAATTTCAATTTCATGTTGTTGTTTTCCTCTTCTAATTTCTTTTCCTTCTCCGTCCCCTGCTCCTCTTCCATCTCCTGCACCTCTTCCGTCCCCTGCTCTGGGGGTTGCTCTGGACTATCTGTAAAGAAAAAAAGTTGCATTTTAATGATAATTTATATTTTTCATCTTTTACAGCTGCCACTTATTGTCCAAATTGATCTTGGAGCAGCTCCTGTCAGCCAACCAGATGACTTGCCCAACTTTCCTCTGCCGCACCAAGCCACCAGCTTCTGCACTGCTCTGAATGAGAGTGCCACGCAACATTACACAGAACTGAGCATTTCATTGGCTGATTCTATCACTCTGGAAAGGGAAACTAGAGCACAGAGCACAAACTATTTGTGGTTCCATGCAAGGTCTGCCCGAATCACATCAACTTCATTTAAAAGAATCTGCTCTAGAAGAGCCGACCATGAAAAACTTGCTACAAGCTTAAAGAGTGCAGCAGCAGTACAAACAAAGGCCATGAAGAGAGGTGTAGAACAAGAGCCCAATGCAGCCATACATTACACTATTCTCACAGGTAATCAAGTGTATCCATGTGGTTTTGTTGTAAATCCCCATGCCCCACATCTTGGTACATCACCTGACCGTAAGGTGGTAGAGAGGGCAGGGAGTGAACGCCCAAGCTATGGGCTTTTAGAAATTAAGTGCCCTTCTAAGAACAGCTTCACAGAGTGCCCCTACCTTTACAAGCAGGCAGATGGTACCTATAAACTAAAAGAGTGTCATGCCTACCATTACCAAATAATGGGTCAGCTTGGGCTCACAGGTATGTCATGGTGTGATTTCTTTATTAAATGTGAAGAGGACTACCACCTGGAAAGAATACACTTTGATGTTGCAAAATGGGAAGAAATGAAGAGCAAGCTTGATGTATTTTTCTTTGACTACTATGTAACATGCCAGTGAAATAAATCAGTTATTTCAGTACTTTTGGATTTTGTTCCATTGCATTCGACATTGTTGTATGATTGTTTGTTTCAGCCTCTCAGAGTGAATGTTATAATAAAATGAGAGAGATTCACTGCCAGAAATTTATTTCTGCGTATTCCATCATTCAGCACAATACAGAGAGTTTAGATATCCAGGGCAGCCTTACCATCATTTTAAAACAGTACTAATTAACAATATACATCTCACTCACCATAGTCATCAGCATGCTGTTGACTCTCTTCTTCATCATCATCAGCACAAGATGTGGAGCTGGAAGCATTCGGCTCAATGAAACTGCATCTGTATACACATTTTGTACATGATTGTTATTGATTAAACCTGCAAGTTGGTAAACATGTTCTTATTTACAGTGACTTAAGTGCAATATACAAGTATTCAATTCCCATTTACTACTGTATTTTTTAATTGTCTATTTACCTGCTGCTCTTTAAAGTGGTGTAACATTAAGTGCAACTAGCCATAGTTATGTAGCTAGTGTATTTTAAATATAATATAACTAGCATGAAGGCATACCGATGTTTGGGTGGCTTTCGACAGCCTCCAAGTTGCTCCCTGGTCTGGTTCTGCACTTGTAATGCAACTACTGGGTTGGGATACTCAGGGGTGGGCTTTCCATTTACAAAATGCTAAATGACAGATATAAAAAAAAACGATTCAAGATGCTTGTTAAAAGAGAAAATGTTAATTAGCTAGTCAAGTTTATGTAGTGAAACTGACTAAACATGATATCGTATAGGGTTCACAGCATCGAGACCCGACAGTGAACTAATGTAAACATTCGCTAAAGTTAGCTAATGCTAATGAGCTTACTAAACGTAAGAGGGTAATCTTCTAAAAATTATATCCAAAATAATACACAACAATGAATATTAATAATAACCTTTCTTGAAATTATAATTATTACTTCTAGAGCAGGACAGTCACAATGAATGTTTGTCTTACCTTTGAGCATACATACGAATGCTTGTTTATCTTCGAGACATTAAGCTGGGAGTGAGGCCTTCCACACTGTTTTATCCATTGTTGACACCGTTCCAGTTGTGTTTTCGGCTTTGGGAAGGGAAAAAACAAGACTCCACCAGACAAACTCTTGGGATACCTGCTGTCTGATTTACACAATCCATAGGCGCATCGCTTCACCATCTTGTAGAATGTCGGACCTAGCTTACATAGCCGGAGATGCTAGTGACGTGTGATTGGACAATGGCCGGTTGGGGGCGGGGTTTTGCGAAAGGTCAATTGGGGGGTGCGTTTCTCAGCTGAATGTCTTCGCTCAGCCATCTCTTCTAGCCCTGTCAAACAAACACCTTTTGAACCCATTGATTTATCCGTGGTCCCTGAAGTTTACCACTCCTTAGCAGCTGTTTTCAGTAAACAAAAAGCTTTGTCGTTGCCGCCACACAGGCCATACGATTGTGCCATTAACCTGATACCCGGAGCTCCACTACCGTCTAGCAGACTGTACAACATCTCTGGTCCTGAAAGGGCGACGATGACGGAATACATCGAGGCGTCATTAAAGAGTGGCATCATCCGTCCATCCACATCCCCTCTGGGTGCTGGTTTCTTCTTTGTGGCAAAGAAGGACAAGTCTCTTCGACCTTGTATTGATTACCGGGGCCTTAATCAAATTACGATTAAAAACAAATACCCTCTTCCACTCATCGATTCAGTTTATGAGCAACTTCGAGAAGCAACAGTCTTCTCTAAACTGGATCTCAGGAATGCATATCACCTCGTACGTATGCGCCAGGGAGATGAATGGAAGACTGCCTTCAAGACACCCATGGGCCATTTTGAGTACTTGGTCATGCCTTTTGGCTTAACCAACGCCCCTGCCGTTTTTCAGTCACTGGTGAATGATGTACTACGGGATTTCCTTGGGGTGTTCGTCTTCGTCTACCTAGATGACATTCTCATTTTTTCCAAAGGTCAGGACCAACACATCTGCCATGTAAAGTCAGTGTTACAACGTCTTCTGGAAAATCATTTATATGTCAAGACTGAAAAGTGCGAGTTTCACATCTCTACAGTCTCCTTCCTGGGGTTCATATTCGAGAGAGGACAGGTAAGATCAGACCCAGCGAAGATTAAGGCGGTGGTGGACTGGCCTACTCCTACGACCCGAAAACAACTTCAACGCTTCTTGGGATTTGCCAATTTTTACCGACGTTTTATAAAGGATTATAGCAAAGTTGCCGCGCCTCTAACCCAACTGACGTCTTCCCTCAGGAGGTTTGACTGGACTCTGGACGCTGAAAGAGCTTTCACTAACCTCAAAACTTTGTTTTCCACAGCTCCCATTCTGTCTCACCCTGACACCCACAGCCAGTTCGTGGTGGAGGTGGATGCCTCCGTGTCCGGAGTGGGTGCTGTTCTTTCCCAGAGGTCGGTGGAGGACAACAAGCTTCATCCCTGTGCTTTCTTTTCTCGGCGCCTCTCACCTGCTGAAAGTAACTATGATGTTGGAGATAGGGAGTTGCTGGCCATTAAGATGGCTTTGGTGGAATGGCGTCACTGGCTGGAGGGTGCCGAAACTCCGTTTGTGGTTCTCACTGACCATAAGAATCTGGCGTACCTGCAAAGCGCTAAAAGACTCAATGCTCGACAGGCTCGTTGGTCGCTGTTCTTTGCCAGATTCAACTTTTCTGTCTCGTATATTCCAGGGACACGCAACGTGAAGCCGGACGCCCTCTCACGGCAGTTTGCTGCGGCGGACGACCTCGACATCCCCACTAACATTCTTCCCCCATCCTGCACGGTGGGCGTTTTGACATGGGAGATAGACAAGGTGATTCGGGACGCACAGCAGACTGAACCCGACCCGGGTACTGGCCCCGGGGATAGGAGATTTGTTCCCCCAACTGCCGTCGGTAAGGTGCTCCACTGGGTGCATTCCGCCAAGTTCTCTTGTCATCCAGGTGTCTGTCGGATGTTGCAGCTCGTCAGGACCCACTTTTGGTGGCCCAACTTGGAGAAGGATGTCAGGGACTTCATCGCAGCTTGTCCCACCTGTGCGCGGAGCAAGCACAGCAACCGACCACCGGCGGGACTGTTGTTGCCTCTTCCCGTTCCCAGCCGGCCCTGGTCGCACATCGCACTCGATTTCGTCACTGGTTTGCCTATTTCCAATGGTTATACCACTATCTGCACGATTGTTGATCGTTTTTCTAAGTCCGCCCACTTCGTTCCTCTGTTGAAACTTCCCTCTGCAATGGAGACAGCCCACCTGATAACAGAGCACGTTTTTCGCCTCCACGGCATCCCTGTGGACATTGTTTCTGACAGAGGCCCCCAATTTGTTTCGCAGGTCTGGAAGGGTTTCTGTCGGGCAATCGGTGCATCTGCCAGCCTGTCCTCGGGATACCACCCTCAGTCTAATGGCCAGACTGAGAGGTGCAACCAGGAACTGGAAGCCATGCTAAGGTGTGTCACTGTCAACAACCCTTCTTCTTGGTCTCAGCAGTTGCCATGGGTCGAGTACGCCCACAACTCCCAGGTGTCCGCGGCCACTGGAAAATCCCCATTCGAGGCCGCACTGGGGTACTCCCCTCCTCTGTTTCCCTCGCAGGAGGTTGATGTTGGAGTTCCCTCTGTCAACTTGCACGTCAGACGTTGCAGGAGGACCTGGCGTGTCACCAAGCAGGCCCTTGCCAGGTCAGTGGAACAGAACAGACGTTTTGCTGACAGGCATCGGAGGGAGGCGCCCACCTATCACGTCGGACAGAAGGTGTGGTTGTCTACCAAGGACATCGCGCTCAGGGACACTCCACGCAAGCTGGCTCCACGGTTCATTGGTCCCTTCCCCGTGGTCAAGATCATCAATAGGTCTGCTGTGCGTCTGCAACTCCCGGCTTCCATGAAGTTGCACCCTACGTTTCACGTCTCCCTCCTGAAACCTGTGTCTACCAGTCCCTTGCACCCTCCTGCCGACCTCCCACCGCCCCCCCGCCTGATCGCCGGTGACCCAGCATTCACGGTTCGGCGCCTCCTGGATGTGAGGCGTCGGGGCCGTGGTTGGCAGTATTTGGTGGATTGGGAGGGCTACGGCCCTGAGGAACGTTCATGGGTTCCCAGGTCGCGGATCCTTGACCCCTCTCTCATTGCTGACTTTTTTAGGGTCCACCCTGAGAGGCGACTACGACCGCCGAGAGGCGGTTCTTGAGGGGGGGGCTCTGTAGGGTTCCTGGTTTTCTCCCTGTGTTTGTCTCTCCCACTCTCTCCACAGCACATTTCTAATTGTCCTGATGAGACCCACCTGTTGCTGCCTGATGAGGACTGGTTCTGGTGGCCTACTTAAGCAGCAGCTGGACACCTCTTCAGTGCTGGGACAACTTCTGCCTTTGGGACCTCCATGTCCTGCTCCTCTGAAGTCCTTCCACGGTCTTCCTCCAGCACTCTCGGGTGCACCTGCAGAAATCATCAAGAGTCCAGTCCATCAGCTACTCAACAAAAGGCTGGGTCTGCCTGTTCCTCTCTCCACCGCTCCTCACCTATATTCAACACCACGCCAAGAACCAGGACCACTCTTCTTTGATTCATCCATCTAAGACAACAAGTAAGACAATTCTGATTACTTCGAGATTCAAACATCAACCCTCCAAGATTGGATACTCACCTCTACTCCGTTCTCTTGCAGCTCCAGGCTTCCACCTTCACCTGTAAATAAAGAACACTTGTTTTGTATTCCTGGTTGTTGTGTATTCCTTCTGGGTCTGCCACTTCGGGGTCGTACAAACGCCACCATGATAACTAAGTGCTTAACCTATCCTAACACAGTTAAGGAGTCAGTTGAATTATCTCCCTCCTCCCCAGCAGGCTCCATTCACATAAAGGGAGCTACTTTCACTTTCACAGAACACACACACACACAC
>JBBPBX010007945.1:0-12890 GCA_038048925.1 Garcialebias charrua
CGTTCGTGTGAAATCGGATTTCCCATGAATAAACACGGCGCAAAGTTTTAAATCAATTTTAAATCAAAATTAAATATATTTATAAGTTTGTTTGCAAAAATGAACATAGTTAAATGATAAAACATATATATGTAGTGCAATATGATGCATAGTTACGAGATGATGCCAGTTCAGCTTTAAATACGTGGACTCTCCAAACTAGGTTTAATTACCCAAAGTGTTTGCCCCATCATCTTGACACATTAACTGCTGTGTGGCACTCCAAATGCTCCTGGCTGCCATGCAGACGGTGTCAAGGAGTCTGCCCTCAACTGTGTAATGCAAACAAAAGTCAAATACAGTATGCCAATTAATCGGGCAGAAGAATGGAATGGAGATGGAGATTGTTTTGCTTGAGTCAAAATAAACACAGTTCCTTTCCTTTTTGCATTACACAGATTACAGTTATTGCACACACATTTCTGACTATTTAAGCTGTATAAATATGCACATGTACTAAATAGAGATTGTGTCATGCACTGGCAAGATAATGTAAAGGAAAGCCTGTTTATGCTCTTGAGTTTTTTGCCTGCATTTTTAACCGCAGACAAAGTGAGTGGGGAAACGACAGAATATGACTGAGTCTGATGCAGATGGAGAGGATTGTAACTTCAAAAGGACAGAAACAGTGTTTGGTCGGAAGCAAAACTCTTTTTATGAGAATACAGTATTGTGTTTCAAATTATTTTCTAAAAACAAAGAAAATAAAACTACTGCTTTAAAAATAAAAACACAAAAATGAACAAAACAGATCTGAAGTTAGCTTTAGCAAACATTCCCTGAGCTGTTGAACATTTTAAAAGCCATACTTCCACTGAGCTACACCGTGTCCCAGTGAATTTTAGGTCCATTTGGTCTCATTCTGTGTAAGCCATCGTGAGATATGCAGCTGGTGATTTATAGGACAAGGCATTTGTCGACCCTTCTTGTTAAATTGTTGAACCTAGACACGCACATTCTGCAGACGACAGTAAAGCAACATTTACAGATAGGATTTTGTGTAGCACGCCACAAAGTACACATGGCAACACCAAAAACCTAAAAGAAAATGGATCAAAACTTCTGAGAGCCAGAGTATGAGCATTAAAAATGGCATTAGTTCTTTTTAATATGCCTCAGTCACCATGTGGCATATCTGGGCATGCATAAATTCCCAAAAGTAGAGTTGAGCTATATGACTTTCATAAAATATTTACTTTATCGTATCAACTTTTAGAGGGATCACTCTTGCTTTGTATCATTGCTCATGAATTATTGACATGTGTCAAAATTCTAAAACATGATATTCCTCTTTTACCATCCTCTTCTAGTACATATTTCAACACAAGTCTGACTCTGCTAATTGAACCAGTATACGGGATGCATATTTGTAATATATCAGTTTTCTTTAAAAAAGTAAATGAAATTGAAAAGGTCACTGTTGATGCATTCTAATTTATTCAAATTCCAAACCCTCCTCACATCCTCCTGATGTCTGCAGCTGGGATTTGAAATATTTAAAGGATTCCTGATGAAGAAATCTGTGGAATAAAACTACACTATGTGACCTTTTGCTCTCGCTCTCTGCTCTCAACTCTTCACACTGCAAGAGTCCTGCAAGTTTCCTCAGTTGTTCCTGGGTTACTGGCCATCCAATAAGCTGAATCTTGCTTCCCCTTCTTTCTGACCTTCCTGCTTTCCGAGTAATTGCCTCACGGTTTGATGGGCCAATGTTTCTGAATAAGATGATGTCTCTTGGCAGCATTTGATAGCAGCTAGAAGACCTTTTACTCCCTGACCAACACAAAAAACCTTTTAATGAACACATTAATGTCGGTGGCAAAAGTACTTTAGTAATCTACAAAGGAAATAAGGTCTCTGTTCTGACAAAGCTCTGGTTTCCATTTTTAGTTGGGGCAAAATTTCAAACTCGTCATCATGTAACCTTTAGCAGCACTTAACATACATAAATACTGTATGTGGCTTGTTATTTGTGGATTTTTACTAAATACAGACGTCAGAATGCTCATCCCCATGGCAGTGACAAAAACGAGAAAGTCTGTCTTCCATTTCTAAAGAATGTTTTGTTTTACATTTTTGGATAATTTGCCAAGCCAAATAATCCTTTCAAGCTCTCTGCCTGAATGTATTTTATCAAAAACATAACGTGATGTCTATTATTACATTTAAGTGACAAGATTAAGGTAATTAGCAAACCAGATAATGGGGCAAAATAGCGGCTTATGAGTTGGATCACAAACAGTCTGATGTAAAGCAAATGCTGGCAGAATAGCAAAAAAGCTCCGAAACAGTCCTCAAAGTGGGAAACACATGTTTGCAGAAAGCTGATTTTGATCCAACTTGAAAGCCAAAGTACTCTTTTCCTACTTTTTGTTTTAGAGGTTAAATAAAACTATAATCCCAGCTATCTGGGACTTAATGGACTGAACACAGAGCTTTAAGCCACATTTGGAATGAAAGTGAACAGAGATGGACAGATTGATGGATGCACCAGCGCTGAGTCATGATATGCACGTGCAGGAAGGAGTTTACCATGTTTGGCTCCTGGATTGCCCCTTGGCTGCAGTGGTGACCAACAGAGGCCTGGATGATAAATGAAGATGAATGACTACACATGGACCATCAAATTAGTGCTTTATTATACCTGCTGTTCTGTCGTAATCAATCCATTCATAACCTGCTAATCCAGTGTTACAATGGCATCTGGCTACAAACGCTAAACTAAAGCTGTCATCGTTCATTTGATCTCGTTCCTAAATGCACTTTCAATGCAGAAATTGAAGATAGCCCATAACTAGCTGCTATTTTTTTTTTAAACAGAACACAAAACATTTACGGTATTCACTGCAAACAGGATGCAAATCCTTGCTCATCCTGTTTTGTTCCCCTTGTGAAGATGAACTAATTGCTGATGGTTCAGTTTATTGAGGATAAAATGTGTGCAGCACATGTTGACAGAGGTTTAAATCAAGAAATGTTTGGAAAGAACAGCCTCAGCCAAATACACAAATTTAGAGTAGCAGCACAATATCTGCTCTGGGATTAACGCCCATAAACACAAACATAATTAAAGGTAAAGAAAAAGAAAAACACAAAAAGCATGTATGGAAATGTTTTAGTCCCAACAAATAACAAAAAAAGTAATTCTAGTGAATTTTATTTATTATACTTCAATATTCTTGTGGTTCACTAATTGAGTACCTTACATAGTTAACCTTACATAACTTATATAACTAAATTACCAGTACATACAGTATCTAGCTCACTATGCAGCTCGTTTTGTATGTTAACATTTACCCAAAAGCAATGGGAAATGGTGTAACGGGAAGTGATACACTTTTGTGCAGCATAAACATAACTGTCAATCTTATGTAATCATCATAAATTTCTCCAAGTCATCAAATTAAATCTACAAATCTCAATAAAATGTTTTTCCCAAGCTTGGAAGCTGAGTTGCATCCTTTTGTTCGTTGGCAAGAACACATGCCAATGCAAAAACATGCCAGTGAGCAAAACCACTTTCAAGCTTTAGGTGACATTTTTGACTTTGTTGTCACTTGTAGTTACAGAGTGTAATGGCTTTAGTTCTGGCAGTCATGACAGATTAAATAAAAATAATGCAGTCTTCCACCAACAGCACTAATGTGAATAAATGGCTTAGGTGAACCAACTAACGGCAAACCACAACCTGCTAAGAGCACCCAAAGGTTCCCTGTTAATCTAGGGAGTGAAACAAGCTCCTCAGCGACAAAAAGACTGACTTCAAGCACAAATGAAATGTTTACTTTATAAAAATAACTTTCATTCTAACTTAGACAAAAATAGAGAGGAGAAAAAAAACACCTGTGGGTGGGTGATTTACAGTAATTTGTAGACGTGCAATTGTTAGGTGGGGGGTGAACATTTGAAGAATCAGTATTTTCACATAACTTAGACATGAGCCAAACTTTCCTGGCATGATTTCTGGGTAAATTTGTCAAAGTGGGCAGATTACTTGGCTTAAGCCTTTGCAGTTCTTCAACGTGAAATTAGAAAAGTACACGCTTTAATTGCTATCATGAAGGTGGATGCTTCATCATTAGGGTTTGGAAAGTGCCATCCTTAAGTGATGACATGTAAAACACTGCAAGATGTTGTTTGATGTATGTTGTGGAGAGGAAAAACCCTTTGCAAATACTTTTTCCCATGACTATTTTCCATTCCTTAAGAACATTTTCCCCAATGAACTAATGCAAAGAAGGAAAAAAAAAAAAGTTGATGAGACGTACTAATCAAAAGAGCAATTATCTTCTGTACATGCTTCAATAACTGCTTCTTAATTTTGGTGGAAAACAGAGTTCCCTTATCAGTCATGTCACTCGGTCAACATAAATGCTATGGGAAATTGCGCCCCGCGCGATTACCTGAAGGAATACAATCACGCCTTTACGCAGGGGCGTCAGCGTCGCGCCAGAGACCCCGCCCTCTGGGTATTTAAGGCGCTGACGCCCATCCATCATTCTCTTATTGCCCTTCACCTCGCTTAAACCTGAACTCTCTCTTCGCGGGACTTCTCTGTTGCTTCATCGCTCGACCAGAGGTGAGCTTGCTCCCTACACAGGGCGTACAGAGAATAATTCCTGCGCACTGCTGGGTTAGCGAAAGCTAGTCCGGCACATTTTTCCTTAACCCTGAAGTTTTTTCTTCTCCTCTCTCCACAGACTGCTTCGCTCGACGGCGCTAACTGCGTCACACCGCTACCCCTGCTAGTTCGTAGCGGGCTAGCCAGCGAAAGCGACGTGACGGAGGAGACGTCTCAAAAAAAAAGATTTTGGAAGGACTCGCTCGTCTTATCTCGGACATGCCTCCGGAGAAAGGAAAGCGAAAGACAAGACTTCAGAAAAAGACCAGCAGGATGGCGAGCCCAACCTCGCGCGCCTGCCCCAGCGGCTGTGGTTTTCCCTCTCAGCGACGGACACCCACGAGGCCTGTCCCGTCTGCTTGGGGATGCTGCACGCGAAGATGGCGCTGGACGCGCCCGACTCTTGCCCACACTGCAGCCAGATGCTGGAGGCGGTGAGGAGGCATCGGACGGACTTCGTCGCCAAGGCCATGGGTGCTGCTGCGCGCCAGCAGACCCGGACACTACTGAGCCTCTCACTCCCACGCCGGAGCTCGAGAGCATGGCTCTGGATGACAGCACCCGAGTCAAATGGGGCGACAGCCCAGATGTGCTGGCTCCCATGGTGGACTTAACAGTCGAATTCGACACTCGGGGCATGATGAACGAGGACGAGATCTCGATTTCAGCCTCAGGTGAATTTTCTGTGGATGGCGCCGATGTCGAATACGAGGAACAAGGAGAAGACCTCTCCCGCACCCCGGTGCCTGTGCTCCTGGAGACTGACTTTTCCATCCCTGCTCTGTTCGACCTGTGTCACAGAGCAGCAGACGCACTGCAGATCCCATGGCCGGAGCCTCCACCTCGTCAACAAGTCACGAGGTTGGCAGAAAATTATTTTTATTCAAAGCAGCAGGCCGCCACGAGGCAAAGGATGCCCTTCTTTCAAGACTTCCTCACAGAGCTAACTCGCACCTGGTCTCAGCCCAGTGCTTCCATGCTGCTGCCGCTCTCGCAGTTTCTTGACGTGGACGGGATGAAGTGGGAATAGCCAATGTGCCTCAAATTGAGGACAAGCTGGCGTCTCATCTGGCCCCCAAGTCATCTGGGACAAAAACCAATTCTCCCCGGCAAAGCCTGTCGAGCCTCGGCTTCTGTGCTCGAGAAATGCTACAGAGCTCAGGGCCTCGTGGCGCGCAATTAACGCGTCCGCCATGATGAAAGCGTACCTGGCTGAAAAACTGCAGGAGCTCCAGGTAACGACAGACAAGCAAGATGCCGCTGGATGAAGCCCGTAGGGCAACAGACTTTGTGCTCTGCATGATGGGAACAACAGCTGTTGCACAAGGCAAAGGCATGGCTGAGGTGGTCATCGCAATACATAGTTCCCATGTGACGTCACATCCGTCTAACTTCTAATGGATGTTCATTTTTCACGTTTTTTTGTTGTTGTTAATTTCTAATTAATTGCAATGGTTACTTCGTGTTGGGTCAGTGGGTGTTCCAGTCGGGTAGACGTTTGGGCAACGCGCAGGTTTCACTTAATAAAAAAAAAAGTAAACGTGAAGGATTTATCTCATCGGAGAAGCTGACTGCAGCCCCTCCTCTCTCTGAGTCTGCTCGGAACTGCTCAGAAGACGTTGTGCTTTTGGCCGGTAAACAAAATATTCTACATAAATCATTTTGTGAAACAATGTTAGAGTACAACTGTCTGTGTGTTAGAGCTGGTTTTTTTTCATGATTTAGCAACACCGTCTTGCTGTGGTTAGCTTAGCATCTCGCTAACGCGACAACGGCCTCCTCACGGTCTCGCACGGTCCACCGGGACCGGCGGGGAGACCGTCCCAGTGGGAGAAGGAGGACGGGAGCCAAGTCGTGCGGGCGACGCGTCGGTCCCATGGGACGTGCCCCCGCGGCCGCGACGGATCCACGCCGTCCGACCTGAGCTCGAGGGACCCTCCGCTCCAGTGCTAACAACATGCTAACTTCCAACACGGTAACACTCAAGTGCTGGTTCTGGTCCGTGTTCAGCCTGGACTGTTTGTGCTGGCTGTGTGTTATTTTAGTTAAACCTTTTTTTAGCTGGTTAGATCTGATTGAGACAGTTTACACATCTTTTTTGGATTTAAAGCTGTGAAGCTCTGTGCTATGAAGCCGGTGTGCGCTCCTCGCCTCGTAGTAATTAAATAATTAATGATATCAGAGTAACTACTTTGTGACAAGTTGTCCATTCGTCTGCCATGATTTCTTTCTCAAACTCATTTAACTCCAACCACTGCCAGTTTGCTCTTGTTCCTTGGTGAAGCTGTGGTAGCTCGTGTTTTTGTCCGTATAATTTGCTCTGGTTGTTCGCGTCTGCCATCTTGCTAGACTTTTCCGCCTTTAGATGTGGTGCCTTTAGATGTATTGCGCAATACTGGGGGCGTGTCTGGGAACTATGTATACGCCATCTGTGGATGACCCTAACTGACCTCCCCAGGGACAAAAGATTCATTTTCTTCACCATTCAATAGAACCGACGGGATTGTTTGGAAAAGCTCTGGATCGAATTCAGACCAGGCTGGACCAGAGGAGCAAACAGGCTGAAGCTCTCTGGGTGGGCATCCCCAGGAAAGCCTTCGCCCCCCCAGGGAGTCAGCTGGGGCCAGACTCGCAGCCTCGACACCACTCAGCAACACGTGCCCCACCGCAAAAGCGGCCGGCATACGAGGCCGAGCACCGGCAGAGACCACCGCCGGGTCCACCTCGGACCGAACACGCCTGGAGTAAAAAATTATTTGTTCCCCGCCAGGCGGTCCGACACAGGGCTTCCTCGGCAAATCGGGACACCAGGCAGAAGCGTGCCTGATGAACCAGGCCCGCTCCTTGACTTTACAGGATCATCCGCCCACGTGGTACGGGAAATTACCTTTTCACGTCCAGACTTTGTTTGTAGCACGGTACAAAAAGCTGGTGACTTTGTTTCATGCACGAATCATGTTCTTTCTGCTGTGAGTGACATAAAGTCAAATATGTCGTTACACATAATTACAAATAAAGCTCATAAAACAGCCCCTCTCTGTTTTCTTGACTCACAAAAAAACAAAAAACAACAACAACAACAACAAACACAGTAACATCAGCAACACGGTCCCCTCTGTTCTTCCAGCTGATATAAAGGGCGGAGCCATCATCCCCCCTCCCTCACGGCTCACGGGGTGTTAGCCTAATCAATAAACCCCAGCAGGGTGCCTCAGTTCTGTCTGCAACAGACAAGCCCAGAGGCGCCTGCAAGCAGGCCCGACATTCCTCACAGAGACAGGTGAGGGGGTCACGTGCTCCAGTCCCCGCTCCGTTGTAAACCACGGGGCCGGCAATACACAAATCAAACAAATCCGTGACACGTCCGCGCTCCAGGGGTGCGCACCAACAGAATCTGACAACCCACCTTCCTGGCCACCTATTCAACAGATGCCAGTAAGGGATGGGGGGGCCACGGCAGAAGCCTGCAGGCCAATACCAATATCACACGTTCACAAAGGCAGTTGTGATGAAACTGCAATGTCCTCTCAGTGCAGAACAGAAATGGCACCAGGGCTAAATCAGACTCCTCTTTCATTCATTCATTCATTCAACCTTTATTTATACAGGCTAGCCTCGTTGAGTCACGGGGACTCATTTACAAGAGGGACCTGTCTCACTCACACCAAACAACCATCCACTCTCACACTCACACCTAGGGTCAATTTAGAGTCACCAATCAGCCTAACAAGCATGTTTTTTGGTCTGTGGGAGGAAACCGGAGTACCCGGAGGAAACCCACGCATGCACGGGGAGAACATGCAAACTCCACCCAGAAAGGCCCCGGACCGGGATTTGAACCGGCAACCTTCTCGCTGAGAGGCAGCAGCTCTACCAGTTGTGCCACCGTGCTGCTTTCCTTTAATCGAAGAGGACTGAACTCTCTGTCACCAACCAATCTAAAGTCTGCTCAACACAAAGGACCATCTCCACATTCTCATGCTGAAGCTGTCCCCTTATCCTCTATGGGCGACACGCCATGCTCAAGCAGTGATCCTGCAGTGTGTGACCTCACTGTGCTGACTCAGTTCTGCTCTTAAACGATACCCCCCCACCGGGTGAAACACAGCCCCCTGAGGTTTGTCAGGCTCCAAGGCTCTGTTGAGGCCGGAGACCAGTAAACCAGACCCAACCAGGAAACGAGCTGGAGTCAGGAGATTTGCTCGTTTATAAAACTTGCAACCCCTCCGATCCATGACCCCCAACAAAAAGAGGAAAAACAGACATTCTGTTCCGCTTTTGTCTAATAATGACAGCAGATTGCCTCTACCTCCAAACACTCTCGATCAGAGTAGTATGACGGTACATCTGCAGGAAGGCCCTCTCCCTAACGTGGTTGGCCTTCAAGGGCCCACAGAAATTAGGGCCCTTGAGGGAGAGCTGGTTCCACCACCTGCTGTTCTCCAGGGATCCTCCACATCACCAGAAGGAACAGTCTCTCCACTTAGGCTGAGAACTGTGGCAAATTTCAGCTTGGTGGCGGAGAGGAACAAGCTGGTGGCCTCAGGCCTACCCAAGAACGTGGTAAATACCATTCAAAACACACGAGCTATGTTAACGCAGTCTCTCTACACCCAGAAATTGTGTATTTTTGAAGCTTGGTGCACAGAAAGAAATATTATTTCTTATTCATGTGACTTGTTCAGCTCCTCACCTTTCTTCAGGACCTGCTGGAGAAAGGTCGCTCTTTCTCAACGATTAAGGTGTTTTTATCAGCAATTTTGGCCTGTCACGAGGGCTAGGGGAGCAGGACGCCTGGCGCGCACCCGCTCATAATAAGATTTATGTAGGGCATGCTAAGGAAGAGACCCCCCAGTAGGTTCTTGACGCCTGGATGGGATCTTAGTATGGTCTTGGGGGCTCTCTGTGATCCCCCATTCGAACCACTGAGCGACATTAAGATAGATTTATTATCTTATAAGACCGCTCTTCTCCTGGCTCTTTGCTCGACGAAACGTGTGGGTGACCTCCATGCTTTGTCCGTACACCCAATGTGTACCAGGTTTGCCCCTGACTGGTCAAAGGTCACCCTAAGGCCTAATCCTGCATATATCCCCAAGGTCTTGACTTTAAACCCCAGAAGTCTGGACTTTGATCTCTCTTCTTTTCCACCTGCTCCTGTCCTCACTCAGGAACAAGAAAGGCTGAAGGCTCTCTGCCCAGTGAGAGCTTAAAGCACTTACATGCAGAGAACAGTCGAATGGAGAAAAACAAATCAACTGTTTGTGTGCTTTGCTACACCAGCTACAGGGAAGGTCCTATCAAAGCAGCACCTCTCACATTGGGTGACTGAGGCCATAAAAAGGGCATACAGTAGCAAAGGTCAGCAGGTGCCCTCTGGAGTGCGCACTCTCTACTCAGGGCTTGGCCACCTCGTGGTCACTGTTCAAGGGTGTACCAATTGCAGACATCTGTGCTGCTGCGAACTGGAGCTCAACAAACACTTTTGCAAAGCATTACAGTTTGGATGGTACTGCGTGTGATGTCACTCAGGCTGTCCTTTCTAACACACAGTAGAAAGCAGCCTTGAGATGCCTGCTGAATAAAGGCAGACGTTCACACTAGCATGCAGTTTACTGAGCATTTCAAGGGCGTGATTGAATTACGTTCCCATAGCATTTATGTTGCACCGAGTGACATGACTGATAACGGAACTGAAAGTTATGCACCATAACTCATGTTCCCTGAAGGAAGGGAACGAGGTGCAACATACCTGACCCTTTCAATGCTGAAAGCTCGGTGAAGTGCATTTTGGAGAATGATGGATGGGCGTCAGCGGCTTAAGTACCCAGAGAGCGGGGTCTCTGGCATGACGCTGACGCCCCTGCCGTAAAGGCGTGATTGTATTCCTTCAGGTAATCATGCGGGGCGCAATTTCCCATAGCATTTATGTTGCACCTCGTTCCCTTCCTTCAGGGAACATGAGATATGGTGCATAACTTTCAGTTTTACCTCCAACCAACTCTAATGCCGGGTTCTCACCAAACGCTTTTCACGCATCAAAAAAGCTCCTGACGCGCTGGGTTGGCTGCTTGTCAACAGATGTCTGTACACATCGAACGCGTCTGATGACGCGCAGTTGGAGCAGCATCTGGCTCCTTTTTCTGGTGGGGTTTGTTTTGTGTTTTTATGCACCGGGCAGATAAGATCAGCTGTTCGTGAGCTCCGATACTACTTGAGTGGGTTTTCTACGAGCCGAACTGCAGCTCCGGAAGTCTTTGTTGAGATTAAAACTTTTTTTATGTTTGTGGTGATCGTACGCTCGAACGGACAGCGGCAACTGTAAAAATGCCAAGTTTCTTACCGGAGGCTCGTTGGGTAAGTTTGAAAAGTCCAAAAAAAGTCCCGTTGTTGTTGCGTCATCACATAGCAGAGGCTCTCCCGATTGGTTGCTGCAACGCGGCGAGCAGCAGAAGCAGGTCAAATCTAGCTTCCACAGTCGCTGCTCGGAGGCAACGCGGGCGCGGAAAACAGCTGCTGCTCACTGCCGCGCTGCTTGAACTGCTGAAGACGCGTCGCGTCACACTGCGCCGCGCCAAGATGCTCGGCCACATAGACTTTCAATGTAAAGTGGCTGCTTCGGCTGCGCAAAAAGCATTTGGTGAGAACCGGGCATGAACCTCCATCCCTCCCTCATTAATTTCTTCTTTTTATCTGTGATGTTGGTTTGAACTTCTGAAGGAATTTTTTTTAGAGGAACTCACTCTAGAAGATATTGTAAAATTCATACTTTCATATAAAAAACAATGTTGTATATTTCTGTCTGGTGTGTTTTTAATAAATAAACTGGGTGCAATGTGTGACATTAAATTATACCTTCACACTTTTAGAGTTGCTTCTTAGATACTGTATTTCATAGCTTCTTTTGGATGTTGGAACAAATAATTTTGAAATGATTATTTGCTACTATTTTGTAGACTTATTGCAATAAAATCAGGCTTCAGTATGGTATGGAGATGAAGTAGATAATATTATTGATAAAAAAATATACTATAAAAAATATAAATCAGCCTTTTATCAGAGCATTTGTAAATTTCCAAAAAATGCACATTTTATTTTAATACAGTACCGTCCAGATGACCTGAATGAACATTGTTGGATTTTATGCCTGGATTATTGAGTATGAACTTTGGTGTTTATTTATTATATAGACATATTTATTTATCTATTTATTTATTTAGTTTAACATATTATTATACATTTTAGGTAAGTATGAGACCCAAGAGCACATTTCAATAACTTGGGCTAATTCTCAATAACACTTGTGCTTAACTTGTGTTCAAATAATAATAATAATAATATAATAATAATGATAATAATAATAATAATTATTATTATTATTATAATATTAATACTAATAATAACAACAACAGTAATAATACCAGTAATTATTAATGAATGAGTTGTGATTACTGAAATGTATCAGTGTACTGTCTAACATATTGTGTACTCCCACCTACCAATCTCCAGTCTTTAACTGTTGTGCTCTGTTAGCTTCAGCAATCAAATCCAAATGTGTGAGCTTAAAAGAAAGAGTAAGGATGGGGTAGAAGAGAGGGAGTAAAATACAGTTTGGAGGACAATGCAGGAAGGGAAGAGTGCTTGATAAAAAGATAGAGGGATATTGGATTTTAGAGAGAATCTGATGAGTTTGTCTGATTAGAAAAAAAACGGGTTGAATACAAGATGGGATAAGGATTTGGAGGAGGAGGTCGAAAGTATGGGGGTGAGAGGGAGGAAAATACGGTTATGCAAAAAGTGGAGGTCTACACAAATGAGGATTGTGACAAAAAGAGGAAAAGTTTTTTGACAGGAGAGAGGGGGAGCTGGAGGACTATGACTGTTCTTTCTGCAGCTAAAGCTGTTCTAGCTTGTATTCCATTTCTTTTGGCTCTAACGATCATGTAATGGTTCCTGGTACTGCTGCAAAATACATTTCCAATACTAAAAATATGTATTTAAGTTTAACAAAAGCAAAAATTGTTTCTATAAGGATATCCAACCAGTGGTATTTTCTTGAAAAGTGACAGAATATGTACATGCGAGCTTAGAGTAAAGAAAAAGTTCTGGGATAATGAAAATATGAGAAAATGTTAAGTTTTATCCAAAAAACAAAAAAAAGAGGATCAAAATATTTATAAAAATACACATTTCAATAAGTAAAGAAACTTTTGAGGGCTGTGGGTGATTA
>JBBPBX010007946.1:5276-63849 GCA_038048925.1 Garcialebias charrua
TGGCAAAATAAAGCTTAAATACTAGCTAATTTACAGCTTTAGGTCAATAAAAATGAATCACCCACTCAAATAACACAATTACAATAAGTGTGTAATTCACAATAACAATACAATAATAGACTATCAACTTTAACAAGTCATATGCAAGAGATAATTCATAAAGTGGAGACGTGCTTTCTCTCTTATACTGTACTCAGAACTTTGTTTCTTAGTTAGTATTTAGCTGTAGCTACATGAGGAATCCTATGAATTTTTTGTTGATACCGTAATGACCAGTTACCATAATTTTCGGACTATAAGGCGCACTTAAAATCCTTTAATTTTCTCTAAAATCGACAGTGAGCCTTATAATCCAGTGCGCCTTCTGTATTAATTCTGGTTGTGCTTACTAACCTTGAACCAATTTCATGTGGTGCACGGCGCTCAAAAATGTGTATTGTTTTGTATTTTATGTTGTACAACTGAACAATGTGGATAATTATTGCGAATGAGTTGAGTAAAGTTTGACTTGTCTGTTTTATTTTGCTTAATGCGCCTTATAATCCAGTGCACCTTTTGTATGAAAACAGATCCATTCATTGATATTGTGCCTTATAGTCCGAAAAATACGGTATATGAACTCATGCAATATTAACCACGTATAAACCAAATCCAGAGGATAAGTCACATTTAAACTAAAAAACTGAGACAAAGGTTTAACTGCTATGTTAACTTTGTCTGTTTTTTTTTAATTTTTTTACTTTTAACGTTCTGGAGTGCTCATTTTATCCTCCCTGATTATCCTCCTCTTCAGCAATGCGTCTGAATGAAGTTAGGTGTACATGCGTGTAACCTTCTAAATGGTTTTGCCCATGCTAAACAAATGTGATGCTGACAATAATGGCTACAGTTCAAGACATACAGGTGCCGCCACACCCTTTTTTTTAAAAGAAGCTCTAAAACAATCTAAATGAAAAAGTCCTTCATGATCCTGCACAAGTCCCATGATGAAGAAGCACAGAGTGACATGCATCTCCTGTAGTGTCAGGATCACAGCAGTCTTTTCATACGGTTCGTGTGCTTTCCTATCTGCATGGTGGTTCGGTCCGCTGAGTTCGTCAGAACGTCCAGAACTTCATCTTGCCGCTCCAGCTCTGACTCCGCCTCCAGCGCAAGATGCTTTAACTGTAGCAGCATCTACTCACAAACATAACACAATGCAGGGGGGAAAAAAAAGAACACCCATTAGTTTAAATCATTACTTTAAAGCCCATAAAAGAGGCGTAGCTTAGCAACAACACAAACACAGAAATGATTAATTATCAAAACTTCAGCAGAGCAGTGAGCAAATTCAGGATGCAACATGTGGACCACATGTTAGACGTACACAATTTGGATCATTGTGTTGAAATGTATATAAGTTAGAAAAATAGAGCTTTACGTTTCATTTAGACTCTTGTTTTACAGTTTGCTTACAAAAACAACACCTCACTGCTGCCTGGTGTCTGGAGATCAGTGATGCAGTGTGTGAGAAGTGATAATATGTCATAATATTCAGGAAATGGAATTCGAGAACACCAAGAAATAGGTCTTAGCTTGCCCCTTTGGCCACTAATAAACAATGCTGCTGTTTTTTTTGGGTTTTTTTTTACTTTCTATTGGTTTATATTGATGGGTGTCATCATTGACGACAAACTGACTTGAAAACATCACATAAATTCAGTAAAAACAAGGATAGTGAGATCTATTGCTGTTCTGTACAAAGTCAGGAACCTGTTAAATAATAATAATAATGAATTCAATTTATAACACACTTTTCATTAGTGAAAATCTCAAAGCGCTACACACATTGAATGCTACACACATTCATACACCGGTAGCGGCAGACTACCATGCAAGGTGCTTTCCAGTCCTACCGGGAGCAACTCGGGGTTAAGTGTCTTGCCCAAGGACACAACGACACATGGTGTGGGGAACCGGGATTCGAACCGCCAACCTTCCGATCGGGGGACGACTGCCATTACCACTACGCCACGGCCGCCCGTACTGTAAGATCTGTACTTGTTGAACAACACAATTGTCGTTCCACACATGATTTATTGTATTGACATATGGGGTAAAGCATGTAAAACTTTCACGGAACCTGTTTTTTTTTTGTTACAGAAAAGAGCTATAAGAATAATTACCAGAAAAAGTTATTGCCACCCATCTAGCACACTGTTTTACCAATTGAAGTTGTTAAAATTCAGTGACTTGGTGGTGTAGTAGAACATTTACAATATTCTGTCAATCATGTATAGAGCTCATAAAGAAGAATTACCATTTAATATCCAAATACACTTTTTGTTAAACGTCAAAGCTGTTATAATCTAAAGGGAGAAGACGTTTTTGTTAAACCTAAATACAGAACCAGTTCGAGGGGTCGGTCAACCTCAATTCAGGAAATTGGTTTGTGGAATGTTTTGGATACTGAAATTAAAAATGCTGCTTCATTATTTATATTTAAGAAATTAATCAAAACAAAATTATTACAGGGATATATATATAAATTGTTTTTTGTGTGTTAGTTATTGTAATTTGATGATTACGATTATGAGTTATTTTTATTATGTTATTTGTTGATGATTTTTTTGTTTGAATTGACTGTTAGTAAAAGGGGCAGATATAATAAGATTTTCTCTTCATTCTGCCACCCTTCATTTTATTTCTTAATATTGTATATTCTCTTTTTTTTTGTGTTATATTTTAAAATGAATAAATTTAATTAAAAAAAAATATTGTGACTCCATGTTCAGGATCTAACAATTGTGGTTGTTATGGTTAATGTGACAGCTTAAACATACTGCAGCAGGCCAAGCAAAACCTAATAAACCCTCGCTTCAAATCCCACCACCCTGGTTTCTAAACCAGCATTTTGCCGAAGATGCTCACACAACAGCTGACATTATGTCAGGTTTCTGCTTTCTGCGGACATTTCAGCTGAGCCCGGAAAACAGCCGGCAGCAGTTTGAAAACCAGATAGCGTCAATGCACATCAAAAAATAGCAACTGCTTTCACTCGTGCTGGTCTGTGACCTCACAGTTTAAACTGGGAAGACATGCAAGACTTAGACGCTGCAGTTCACTGGGGCTCTAATCTGGCAAAAAAAAAAAAGAAGCCATATTTCAACTACAATAAGCAGAATAATATATATACTAAAATTCTGAGGTAATTTCACAACTATGAGATATAAAAAAAAATACACAACAACAGGTGTATGTTAGTAATAGGCCTGTCACAATAACAAATTTTGTTAGTGATTATTTCAGAAATGATTGCAATAAACGATAATATTGTTCAAAATTTGACAGTGATTAGTAATTGTCAAATTGAAGAAGAAATGTTGATTTGTTTTGAGTGTAGTACCCTTTTCAACCACCAGATGACAGTATAAGACTGAACCGAAGGATGGATAGTGAGGTAGCGAGCAGCGTGTCTCTAAGAAAAATGGTAGGGAGGCCTCTTGACGTTACATAGGCTGTCTCTCTTTCCTTTTTTTTTTTGTCCGTTCTCAAAATGGCGGATGCGCAGTGTGGTTTGAGCTCTTTAGCATAGCATTTTTCACACAAAGCTTTTAATAAAAAAAATCAGTAAACAAGTTCTCAGCTTCTTTTTGCAGAGAAAAACTTTTTTACACAAAGGCACAGGTTTCAACCGTGAATTTTGGAGCTTCGACAAGACAGAGTTTTTTTTTCCTGGAGTTCAGCCTGTTAGCTTAGCTTCTAAATTTAGCTGCTTTTAATGATTTAAAAAAACGTGCTTTTAGATGGTTAAAACTGATTTTAAAGAGAAAGGGAGGGGTCAGTGAAGAGCACAGGAGTTGAGCTTTTTGCCATCCAGTGTCTTCAGTAGAACGAAAGAGACACAATGAAGCGATGAAGCCGATAAATGAAAACTAGGTTGATAATTTTCATTTATCAAGTGATTAACTGATTTATTGTTTATTGCAACAGGCCTAGTTAAAATTATTCTCTCCTAAGAGGAGTTTTTCACAGCTAACTATTTCTTCATTAGTAGTGACATGCTTTAGCTTAATTGCGGTACCTAGTTTTCTAATGACACACATGACTAATGTTCTTCTCTATTAGACAAAACACAAAGAGGAGGCAGCAAAGTGTGTACATATACTGTATGTATGTATATATACAAGCCCAAAACCGGAAAAGTTGGCACGTTGTGCAAATCGCAAATAAAAACAGAATACAATGACTTGCAAATCTTTTTCAACCCATATTCAACTGAATAGAATATATAAAATGTGGTCTACATAACGTTAAACAGAGATTCACAAAAATAAAGTCTGTTTGAATCAGGTGTCTGAACTTGCGTCAGTGTTTAGGTCGTGCCACCACAGACCGTGTCTGTAACAGCTCTCAGTGCTGTGAGATCCTGAGTGGAAAGGCCTGACCAAATAACTGTCCATGTTTCTTTTCCTCTCTTAAACCCAGGATGGACTTCGGTTTGTGGTCTCATAAAATTTTAAACGCACGGTGAAAATAACATCAACAAAAACAAAAAAAATAGAATTACGTAAAAATTGTGGTTCAGAAATGGAAGTATGAAAACTCAGTGCTGTAGCGTTAGGTGCATTTACAACAGCTGTCATTGTTTGCGATGACCTACAGCAGGCGTATGATGGCCGTTTATTTGCACCACCTGTCTTGTGTTTATGCATGTGAAACTTCTTAATGCCTCAGTAGACTTGCTATATTTTTAAACCGGCCATGGAAATCCAAGTTTCTCACCTGCTTGAGTTCCTGGGCCTCAGCCTGACTGACGGACGGCTGGAGGACTTGCACCTGCAACTGGGAAAGCTCTCCTGCTGGGACCTCCAGTGGGAGCTCGGGCTCTTGGCCCATCCGCAACGAACCTGATTCCGTGGGTGGAGATGGTGAAAAAGAGCAGAGCGCATACAGTACGTTGTTTATAAGGAAACCAGACAGTAAACTCAAAATACAGCAACTGAGGCAATCAGGATGAAGTGACTCATCAAAACACATGTCTGCTAAAGAGAAACACCAATAACCATGATGAAATGTTTTTACATGTGGAAGCACTTATGAACTTTTCAAGATGAATTTGAAGGTCTTTACTGCCACTCAGTGGTCAAACTTAAACCAAGCAAGGAAACGAAAAAGCGTGAAAATCTATATTCATCTAATCCAGGGGTCTGCAACCTGCGGCTCTGGAGACATATGCGGCTCTTTGGTCCCTCTGCAGCGGCTCTTTCAAGCTTTGACCAAAACTGAAATAAAACTGAGTTTTATTGGTTGTTATAACAACTAAAAGGGATAGTTTGAGCAATTTTCCTGCAATTTATTTTGCAAATATATGAATACTAGAAACATTACAAGGAGTGAAACATACCCAGTTTCACTTTACAATTTATTCCTTCAAAGTAGGATACTTAATTTTTCTACAATAAAAAAATAACATAAGAATGCATAGTTTATCATTTTTGTTTTCAGAAACTGGGCAAAAACCATATTATTTTTTCCTTCTTTACAAGAATCTCATCTTTTATTTTGTCTTGGAATGTAAAAATACAGTATCAATAGATGTAAAAATCATTATATTTTTAGTTTTATAACATCACCCCTACTGTCCATGATTTTATCTCTGATCTTAGTTGATATTATCATTGTTTTTAATTGATTTTAGTTATTTTATCATTGATTTTACTTGATTTTATCACTTGTTTATTTGATCATTGATTTTAGTTGCACTTTGTAGCACTTTGAGATTTTTGTTAATGAAAAGTGCGTTAGAAATTAAATTCATTATTATTATTATTATTATTAAAAGCGCCCTCCAACAACCTTAAAATGGTCCGCGGGCCACCAGTTGAGAGAATCCCAGCTGTAGCAGGTATTGTGGCTCCGGACACGTTTAATTTAGTGAACAAAGTGGCAGAAATGGCTCTTTTGATCGTAAAGGTTGCAGACCCCTGATCTAATCTGTTCCTTACCCTCAATCCAGTTTGTTCCTTCTTTGTCGCAAGGAGATGAAAGTGGCGTAGCTCTGAAAGCCGTGTATTCACTTGTAAACTCCATCTTCTTCTTGTATTGCATTTCCAACACGGATATTGCCTCGGGCATCTTTGCAGACAGAAACTTGTAACATATGTCTGGCTTCCCAATGAATCGCTGTCTAACTGTGATCTCATAGGGACTGTGCGCCCTGATTTCGTCGATTTCGTTCCGTTCAAACCGATGGAGGAGCTGGCAGTTTGTGTCTCGCACCTCCAGTGAAGACACCAGCACCAGCAAACATCCAGGCCTCAAGTCTGAGTCCCCACCTTTGGACACCACCACTGGAATGCTTGTGATCACCTTATTTCTACTGGAGCTCTTGCCTGCTGAGAGCGCAGCAGCAGCCTTGGCTGCGTCTTCGGCCTTGGCCTCTTGCTGAACCTTCCAGGGGAGTTTGCCAAAAGGCCACCAGGAGGGAGACTCAAGTTGTGACAGAAGTCTGCAAAACAGAATGGTCAGGAGCTATTATTTTTTTCTGAACTTTTAAAAATGCATGCAGCTCATTAAAGGTCCACTGACATCATCTTACAAATTTGCATGAAATGATAGAAGATATATATATATTTTATCATTCAACTATGTTCATTTTTGCAAACAAAATGATAAATTAATGAAAATTCCTTCCAAACTGAGTCTAAAATTAAAAACAGCTTTTCTCTCTGAAAAATCCGACTACAAGCGAACATTTGTGACATAGGGAGCAGGACCGTCAGACCATTAACGCATATTCATTCTCATCCAGATCGCCTTTTTTTTTTTGTAAAACTTAAAAAATGCCGGTTCGGTGTGTTGCATTTGGGTGTTCTAATATCAGTGAAGAAGTGAGCCTTTTCACTTCCCCAAAAGATGTAAGACCTTCGTCAAAAATGGAATAAATAAAGCTGCCTCCCCTCGGACTGAGCTCCCTGTTTCCTGAACAGGTAAGAGTCAAATACATACGGGTGCAGACCTAAATTAGAACCTGCTGTTTCTGCTCATCTAACTTCCTGCTTCCAAAACTAAAGACAAATAGCTCAAATCTTAACTTAGATTGATAATTTTGTTGTTTTATTTCTTGTTCGCCATGAATATTTATATGGGGCGTTCTAAAGACGTTCTCCTTCCTACGTCACAAATGTTGCATTCGCTTGTAGTCGGATTTTTCCGAGAGAAAAGCGTTTTTTTATTTTTAAATTCAGTTTGAAAGGAATTTTCATTAATTTATCATTTTGTTTGCAAAAACGAACATAGTGGAATGATAAAATATATATATATCTTCTATCATTTCATGCAAATTTGTAAGATGATGTCAGTGGACCTTTAAAGAAATAAGACAAACTCAGAATAATTACTTATCAGCCACGCCTAGATCAGAGTCTATCGTCTCCAGTCCCTGCTTCATGTTGTCAAACTGCTCTCCCTGGTGGCTGAGGACCCTGCCGGTGTCCTCTAGTCTCCTCTGGGACCCTGCCACCAGGCTGATCAGCTCTCTCCCCTTAGAAGGCTCGGCCTCTCTCGCCTCTGAGGTGGGAGACAGAAGGCGCTCTCTCCAGAAATGCTCCAGCACATTATAAACCACCACCCGGTTGGGCTTGAGGGAACCGAACCAGTGCTTCACGTTGCCCTGCTCGAGCACAGTGAGGGTGCTGAAGATGAAGCTGGACGACTCCATCTTGATCTCGATGACACGGGACAGACGGAAGCTGGCGAGACACTCCTCGCTCTGGTTTGAGACAAAGCGTACCATGGTCCTGGTGAGGGACAGGGTTCCACTCTCCCACCGCTTCTCAGTGTTCAAATAATAGGAGCCAGGCCAGCTGTGGATGGAAACGTCCCGGCTCATCTGACAAAAAAGAAACATTTTTACCTTAGTAAAGAAGATCAAATTGAGTGTGAATGCAGTTACATTATAGCTGATTATGACAGTGAACATACTTTCTTCAGAGTAAATCCAGGCAGGAGATGAGCTTCAGTTAGCTGAAGCACTTTGTCCGCATCACAAACTTTATTTTAAGTTTTACAATCCTATTATCGACTGCGATTTCCTGTTATAAAAAGTATGTTTCCCACATAAATCGTTAACATTGGGTTTAGTCACCTTCTTGGTATCTGTGATGTTTATTACGGACGTGATGTCACACTCGAGTTAGCTGGCTCAACGTGTACCAGATCATCTTAAACCAGAACTAATTTGATTTGTTTTTATTTTTAAGTTAGTGGGTTAATATGGGGTACACCTAAGATTAAAACATGTAAAAATTTGAACATCAGAGTAAAAGGTAAAGGATATGCAGTAGACGAAACTAGGACATTTCCATCACTTTTAACTGCAGACAAAGAAAGACGGAAGGAGTACGCGCACACTCGATGGTAAAATATTGTACTTAAATATATAAATTTTACTTTGATTAGCGTTTAAAGTATTTAGTATTTTACATACGTGTGTGTTTGCGGAAATTCCGCTTCAAAGCAGGAAAAAAAAGCTTCCGGAAATGAATCGGTGTTGCGTAAAGAATTGTTGTGCTCGAAAAAAAATGGTGCCCCTTGTGTCTCGGGATCGCGCTTACAACAGGATAAATAAATCTAAATGAGATTAATAAAATCATAAAAGCTATAACCCACAAAATCAACAACAAAAGAATACTCATAGCACAGTAAACTAACAAACGTGTTGTCATTTTAAGGTTTACTCCATTGTGCGCGCTCCCGAGTCGGCAGGGACTTATATTCTTTCAGGCATATCACTTTCGCGAAACACCTAAGATTACGTCACTGGTACGGAGGTATTTACTGTCCGATGGGAAATGTATGCCGGTTACACAAAACACTTAAAAAAGGTTTAAGGAAAAAATATTAATCGTTAATGAGCGAGTGAGTTTGGGAAAAGGAAAAGCAAACGCAGTGTTTTAATCACATGACTAAAAATATCAACATATGTTGCAATGACAAATAGTAACTGTCGTTTGCGATGGTTAGGAACCATTATATAGCTGGTAGCCGTTATGGCGACCTGTTTTCGTGGTAGGAAAAATACAAACAAAAATCGGTAAATGTGATGTGAACTTGGACTGAAAATGAATGTAGACACACAATGATGCTAGTTGAAGCTCACCGCTTGCTCTTCCTGTCCGTTTCCTGCTGTTTAAACCGTGACGTGCGGTGACGCTTGCTAACCAGCTAGCCGTGTTCCTGTGCACCACCATGGACAGGGAGGCATATCGCAACTGCTGCAGCCTGGTCAAAATACCAAGTCAGTCCTATGAGCTGTTTTGGTCTTCGCATTTTGTGGACTACATCGACAAGGACCTGAGCTATTCGAAGTTTTTCAAGAGATATTTGCTGCCTAATCACCCATGTATGTTTTCAAGAAGGTTCACAGAGGAGTGGAACTGTAGAAAACAATGGGTGACAGAGGAGGGCAAACCTAATTTTCTAAAGCTGCTGCAAGACTTTGGTAAATAAATCTCTTATGTAACAGCTGCAGTGACAAGTGTCATTTAATCTTTAAAAAATATTGATGTATATATTTTCTTATTTCTTTGTTTTTTATTACAGATGATACTCCTGTCCCTGTTGCAAACTGTAATGCAAAAGAATACAATTCCAACCCTAAACAAGTAATGCCATTTAAAGATTTTATACAGTACTGGAAGGAATACATCCAGAATGGACACTCATCACCCAAAGGATGCCTCTATCTCAAAGACTGGCACATGTCAAGGTATCATTTACTGGATAAGTATCTTTATGATATGCACAAGGTATAAAAACAATACCTTATGATGAACATGTCAAGGATTATAAGATGATAAGCCCAAAAGCTGTAGAGAAAAGTGTATTATGATTATTGCCAAAGCTTAATTGATTTAATTATTTGATGCATCTTTTGAAAGATGCAGCAAACTTTATAATTTTTTTCCCTACACATTAAACAAAAGGAAAATATACAATGGTTTATGCCAACAAGATTTAGCAGGGATTAAAAGTCAGTTTTAAATGTTAAAATTAACATACTATAAAGTTGTAGTATTAATTTTTTCAAAATTTGTTCACAGAAAATAAGTTTTACATAAGTATTTTTTATGATGCCAAAAATCAAAACCAAAGTATAGTTTTGAATAAACATAAATAAATAAAATTCTCAAACCCTTTCACAAGAATATGGTATTTTGTGTAAAAACATGCAGAAATTAAACTTAGTTTGGACCATCACCATTTCTGTTTTAAGTAATGTGTTGTCTTGTAAATGCTTAATATTCAAAACATATGTTTTCTTGATCCTGTTTTGAAACATTAAAGAGAAATTTGTGGAAAATAAATATTGTAGCTGCGCCAATGTTTTTGGCAGCTTCTGGATGTTCAACAACATATTAATCCCAAAGTGTGCAGATTGCTCTTTATTTCTTTAATGCTTCACATTCTGTTAACTAATTGTAAATGTGACGTAATTATGTTTTCTGTTACTCAATAGGGACTTTCCAGAACATAATGTTTACATCACACCTGTTTACTTTTCATCTGACTGGCTTAATGAATATTGGGATACACTTGAAGTTGATGACTACCGGTTTGTTTACATGGGACCCAAAGGTTCATGGTATGAAAAAGTTAAAACACATTATTGGTAATAACTTACTTTGTATATTAAAGTTGGATTTTCATGCAATCCAATGCCTGTTTGTTGTGTTTAGGACTCCGTTCCATGCTGATGTGTTCCGCTCCTACAGCTGGTCTGCTAACATCTGTGGCAGGAAGAAGTGGCTGCTTTATCCTCCGGGTCAGGAAGAATTTTTACGAGACACTCACGGTAACCTCCCATATGATGTAACGTCAGCCGAACTTCAAGACAGAAGCCATTTCCCACAGTTTGAAGAAGCATGCCAACCTCTTGAAATTATTCAAGAGGCAGGCGAAATCATTTTTGTGCCAAGTGGCTGGCACCATCAAGTTTATAATCTGGTGAGAACTGGCAAGTTGAGCTGGAGGATATTATTCATCTTAATTATACTGTGTTATAGATCAGAGATGATTGTTTTGGTCATGAGTTTGTGGTCCTGTTTTTATTTTACTTCATAGGAAGACACAATTTCAATTAATCACAATTGGCTGAACGGCTGCAACGTTGACATCATGTGGCAGTTCCTACAGAATGAGCTGACCTCTGTTCAAAAAGAGATAGATGAATGGAGAAACACAATGGATTCATGGCATCAGCACTGTCAGGTACTGTGCACGAGATCGTTCACTCATTGTGTTGCAGGAACAAATCTGTGCAATATAATAATTTTTAAGCGTTTCTTCTTTCAGGTCATCATGAAAGCATGTTCTGGGATTGATTATGGGGAATTTGCTTCGTTCTTGAAAATCATCGCTGAAAATCGAATGGCGTTTCTGAACACTTGTTTTTCTGGAGAATCCTCTGATTACTCACGAAATCTCTCAGAAACTCTGAGCACACTAGGACCTTATCATGCAGCCTTTGATCTTCAAAGAGTGGCTCATCTTATCGAATGCCTCTTGTGCAATGAAGACTTCAAGCGGCTCGATCGCTCAACGTTGGCTTTGCAGCCGGAGGCCATGTTGCTGCTAATCAGAGACACCATACAGTCCACAAGAGGGCAGCATCTCCTTTATCAAGAATAATGTGTGTCCACCATCTGCAGTGTTCTTTCTCTCCTGGGAAGAGCTTGAATGGCACTGGCAATTGTAGTAAACATTATGCTAAAAGCTTAAGATTGTTTTTAGTTTTGAAATCCTGCTTTTGAATGTCTGTTTGCTTCTGCAATGCAAACAATAAATTAATACATTAAAAAAAATTCTATGTATGCACATACAAAAATGTTAAGTTACCATTTTTCACATATTTTGAATAACCACAAATGTCACTTAATATTTGATGTATTATTTAATAAACTTTGTAAAAGCATAGCTTTGTGATAAATAACAAAAAAAAAATCAAGCCAAAATAGGGTTTAGTAAGAAAACACATCTAAAGCAATGGCAATGTAACATACTGCACTTCAGGGTTCTGTCAATCAAAAATCTGTCTGATGTGATGCATGTCACATTTCAAAGAGCTACAAAACACCCCACCTTCAGTTAATTTTCACATCCTTAGGCCACCAGTCTGGCACAGAGGCTTCAAGTGTCACCGTGGTGTCGTCAGAAGATTTGAGTGTCAACACTTCTTTGGCATGTGCCATGCGAATTAGGCTCAGACCCAGCTCACCAACCCCTGCTCTGTGCTTCCCAGCTGGCTTGCCCGACTGCGTCTGCAAGGCGGCTCCCTCCTCGTGGTGTTGGACTGCAGACGACAATCGTACTGGCATGAGGCGCTTTCGAATCACCCCAGTGTGATGAGTCCTGGCTGTGAGCTCCTGGCCGATGTAACAGCCCTTGCTAAAGCTGATACCCTGCATGTAGACGAGGTTTGACTCCAGTGGTAGCGCCACTCCAGGAGGAAGGTCCTTCACTCCCTCAGGAAGTCCTAGACAACAATGACAGAAAAGAAAAAAGAACAAAACTTGTCACAAAATGTCTAGCGCACATGCTCTAACTTTCCACACCATTTACCGTATTTTCCGGTGTATAAGTCACCCCTTTTTATGTTTTTTTCAAGGCCTGCGACCTATACACCAGTGCGACCTATATATGGCTTGTTATCACTTTTGGCGAAACAAATTTTTAAATCCAGCTCATTTCACAATTACGTTCATTTATTAAGGAAAAGTTCAGCTCAGACACATATTTGCTATAATTTTTATCAAACAAATAATTGTTTTTAAGTGTTAATCTTCTTAAAAGCCTTGCTGTGTGCTCCTGTGGCAGACATTTGCAGCAGAGCTAAACGTAGGTGCGACCTATACACCGGTGCGACCTATCTAGGGATTTTTCCAATCTATTGGTAATAATTGGATGGTGCGACCTATACAAAGGTGCGACCTATACACCAGAAAATACAGAAAACACTCATTTAATAAAAACAGTCCACTGCCACCAAGTACTCATACCTATTGCATAGCGATGCCGGTGGTAGTCCTCAGTGTCTCCTTTCTGACAACATGCTATGATGTCCAATGGGTCAACATGACTCTGCAGCACCAATCTCCACCCCATTTGCGTGGTTCGAGGGTCAGCCTCCCATACCAAAGCTTTTTCGGGGGCAGAAAGCTCAGGTTTACTGGGCTGCTGACTTGTGTTGATCTGTTTGGAAAGCACCGCCCACACAGAAAGCTCTGGACAGGGACTGACGTTGACCTTTCTACGGAGCTTGTAAACCTTCAAGTGTTTTATAACTGCATCTGAAACTGTGCTGTCACACTCCAGGAAAACACAGTGTACGCTGCTGTCGTCTTTCAATCTGAAACAAAATACAGCAAATTGAGTACCTTGTGAAAAGGAAGGGAAAAAGAAACAGCAACACTGGTCTTAGGAGCCATTTTGTTTGGGTGTAACTGTAGTGGGGGACACATCTTCAGCAAACTATGTGCCAATAATCCATCCATCTCTTCCGCTTATCCGGAGTCGGATCGCGGGGGTAGCAGCCTAAGTAAGGAGGCCCAGACTTCCCTCTACCCAGCCACTTGGGCCAGCTCTTAAGCCTGGTTTATACTTCTTGTCTTACGTCTTTTAATAATAATATAATAATAATAATTTATAACACGCTTTTCATTAGTGAAAATCTCAAAGCGCTAGCAGAACTGCAAGATGCCGCGTACAAGACGAGCTGTCACCAGGGGATCACAGCGGGAGTGCAGCCAGAAGTTGCGCAACCTTTNGGGGGGGTAAAAGACGTAAGCCAAGAAGTATAAACCAGGCTTAAGTCCCTCCCGGATGACCGAGCTTCTCACCCCATCTCTAAAGGCTCTTGCAGAGCTGTGCGTCTGTACGAGCGCCGCGCCACGCGCGTGTGCAGTTCACAGCAGAGCTCAGCGTGAAGCAGCAACGTTTTCGCTCCAAATACTTGATGTCATTTGAGCAGAAGCAGGGTGGAGCGTTTAGCTACGGGACAAATTGAGGTCGCTGATTGGTCATTTGCTGACACGCCTACTGATTTGATTGACAGGTCGGGAAAGGCAGAGGGCTGCGCAGCTTTGTTCTGTGTTTATATGTTAATAAAAAGTCCTAAAAATTAGAATTAAAACAGGGAGCGCTGGTCCTTCAGCCCACACAGCAGACCAGCACAACAGGAAATGTTTAGAACCTGCGCATCCATGTTGGACATGACTTTAGTTCACTCGTGACAAGTTCATTCATTCCTCCTCATCGGAGGAGGAAGCGAATGGTGACCGCTTCAAGCGATCACTTGACTTTTGGCAAAAAAACAAAAGAAAAGCCAAGTTCAGCGATGAAGAAGGGATATTTAATACATTTGTGTCTCATACAAAACAGTCCGCCACCGGGCAGTTTATTGTGAGACAACGCGCGCGCGTGAGCGGTCGTAAAATTTGAGCTTGGCGCGTTCACGCCCGCGTTCAAAGGCTTGTGCCGCGGCGCTCACACGACGTGGCGCGGCGCTCGTCAAAACGCACAGCTCTGCCTGGCCCTTAAGGGAGAGTCCAGACACCCTGCGGATAAAACTCATTTCAGCCGCTTGTATCCGAGATCTCGTTCTTTCGGTCACAACCCAAAGCTCATGACCATAGATGAGGGTGGGAATAGGGCTGGGCGATATGAGGAAAATCTTTTATCCCGATATTTTTTGGCTATATCACGATACACAATATATATCACGATAGCTCCAAAATCAATGAAAAAATTATTAAAAATTGATTATGGTAAATGGTAAATGGAGCTTATTTATATAGCGCTTTCCAGCCCCCTGTGAGGAGCCCCAAAGCGCTTTACAATACCAGCCATCCACCCATTCATTCACACATTCATACACCGGTAGTGGTAGCCTGCCTTGCAAGGCGCCATCCAGACCTACCGGGAGCAACTCGGGGTTAAGCGTCTTGCCCAGGGACACAACGACACATGGTGGGCGGACGCGGGATTTGAACCTCCAACCTTCCGATCGGGGGTCGACTGCCATTACCACTGTGCCACGGCCGCCACGGCCGATAAAAAAATGTCAACACTAAATTTGAACAAACTTAAATATTTTATTTTAACCATCAATTGCACAATAAGCTTTCTACAAATAGAATTATTGCCACTGTCTTTTTGTTGTCTACACTCTAGTCTAAATCTTTAATAAGCTCAAAAATTGGACCATAGCAGCAAAAAAGTACTTCAAGCAAAAAGGAAGAATAAATAATTTAAACTTAAAAAGGTGCTCTTGTGCTTTTAACAAAAAAAAAAGTTAAATCAAAACATTTAAGGCCTTTAAAATACAAAAACAAAAGTATAAACAGTGGCCATAAATCAAAAAAGGCGTTCAATACAGGATCAACTGGACTTTATTTGTTGCAGAAAACGTTTCGACTTCTGTCCAGAAGTCTTTTTCAATTCTGAATGGAAGCTGTGAGAACGAGAAGTTTTATACAGGCTTACAAGTCACGCACCAACATATGAAATTGGAAACTGAAAAAACACCACAAATTAACTAACATGCCCATTCTATTTAAATTGACAAAACGACACATCCCAGCTTAAAAGGGGGTTTGTAACACATACATGTAAATTGAAAGATCACACCTAACAGTAGGAGGTTCCCTTGAGGTCTCTGTTAGAAGACACAAAACTGTATGTAAATTGACAAACAACACCTCCCAAACAACAAAAGAGGCTGCTCAGAGAACTTTGTTAGTCTAATTTACAGACAAGGCATCCCTGCTCCCATCCGGTGTAAAACGTTTCGGAATCAAATCCAAAACTGAGTTATAGGTCTTAGACAGTTGAAATCTCAGACCTCCTCCTCTGTTAAGAGAAGGTTTTTCTCTCTTAACATACACAGCTTCCTTTACCCCCCTCTCAAACCATCTGTGTTCTCTGTCCAAAATTTGAACATTCTGGTCCTCAGTGGCCATAAAATTTACTGACTTTACTTTACGGCATGTTTTGCATATTACCGCATTTTGTTCGACGTCCTCTTTGTTAAATCCAAACCACTGCCAGATTATTGATCCAGTGCTGTTTCTCTTCGGAACCAGTTCACCCGAGTTGTCTTCAGTTAAAGTCTTCTCACGCTCACCCGAATCTCCCACTGCCGCCATGTTTTCTCTATGCACGCATGCTCCTCTCTGGGTCCACTGGAGGGGAGGGGGCTAGTGATGCGTTCAAGTGTGTCGGAAAAGTGAAACTTACAGGGACGCAGCTTATTGTTTGCATGATAATTTATACTCGATGGTCAAGATAAAGCCATTTTAACCATTGTACATTGAAAAACTTGCGATACATCGAGTATATTCGATACATCGCCCACCCCTAGGTGGGAACATAGATCGATCTGTAAATTGAGAGCTTTGCCTTTTGACTCAGCTCTCTCTTCACCACGACAGACCGGTACAGCACCCGCTTCACTGCAGACGCTGCACCTATCCGCCTACCGATCTCACGATCCAGTTTTCACTCATTCATGAACAAAATCCCAAGATACAGTACTTAAACTCTTCCACTTGGGGCAGGACCTCCTCCCCGACCCAGAGAGGGCACTCTACCATTTTCCGGCTCAAGACCATGGCCTCAGATTTGGAGGAACTGATCCTCATCCCGGCCGCGTCACACTCGGCTGCAAACCGTTCCAGTGAAAGCTGTGGATCACGATCTGATGAAGCCAATAGGACCACATCATCTGCAAAAAACAGAGAAGCAATCCTAAGGCCACCAAAATGGATCCCCTCAACACCTTGGCTGCACCTAGAAATTCTGTCCATAAAAGTTATGAACAGAATCGGTGACAAAGGGCAACCTTGGCGGAGTCCAACTCTCACTGGAAACGAGCCTGACTTACTGCCGGCAATGCGGACCAAGCTCTGACACCGGTCGTACAGGGACCTAACAGCCCGTATCAAAGGGCCTGGTACCCCATACTCCCGGAGTACCCCCCACAGAACCCCCCGAGGGACGCGGTCGAATGCCTTCTCCAAGTCCACAAAGCACATGTAAACTGGTTGGGCAAACTCCCACGCACCCTCCAGGACCCTGCTGAGGGTGTAGAGCTGGTCCAGTGTTCCACGACCAGGACGAAAACCACACTGCTCCTCCTGAATCCGAGGTTCGACTATCCGACGGACCCTCCTCTCCAGAACCCCTGAATAGACCTTACCAGGGAGGCTTAAGAGTGTGATCCCCCTATAGTTGGAACACACCCTACGGTCCCCCTTTTTGAATAGGGGAACCACCACCCCAGTCTGCCAATCCAAGGGAACTGCCCCCGATGTCCACGCGATATTGCAGAGTCGCGTAAGCCAACACAACCCCACAACATCCAGAGCCCTAAGGAACTCAGGGCGAATCTCATCCACCCCCGGAGCCCTGCCACCGCAGAGCTTTTTAACCACCTCGGTGACCTCAGCACCAGAGATTGGAGAGCCCGACCCAAAGTCCCCAGGCTCCGCTTCCTCAGTGGAAGACGTGCCAGTAGGATTGAGGAGGTCTTCGAAGTATTCCGCCCACCGACTCACAACATCCCGAGTTGAGGTCAACAGCACGCCATCCCCACCATAAATGGTGTTGGTCGCGTACCGCTTTCCCCCCCTGAGACGCCGGATGGTGGACCAGAATCGCCTCGAAGCCGTACGGAAGTCATTCTCCATGGCCTCTCCGAACTCCTCCCACGCCCGAGTTTTTGCCTCAGCAACCACCCGAGCTGCATGCCGTTTGGACTGCCGGTACCCATCAGCTGCTTCCGGGGTCCCACAGGCCAAAAAGGCCCAATAGGACTCCTTCTTCAGCCTGACAGCATCCCTCACCGCCGGTGTCCACCACCGGGTTTGAGGGTTGCCACCACGACAGGCACCAACAACCTTGCGGCCACAGCTCCGATAAGCCGCCTCGACAATAGAGGCACGGAACATGGCCCACTCGGACTCAATGTCCCCCGCCTTCCACGGAACGTGTTCAAAGCTCTCCCGGAGGTGGGAGTTAAAGCTCCGTCTTACGGGAGACTCCTGCCAGACGTTCCCAGCAGACCCTCACAATACGTTTGGGTCTGTAGAACAAGGGAGTCCCCAGGAGGCGCACTCTCCAATACCCCCTCCAAGGACTCCAAAAAGGGTGGGTAATCTGAGCTGCCGTTTGGTGCATAGGCACAAACAACAGTCAGAGCCCGTCCCCCCACACGTAGGCGAAGGGAGGCTACCCTCTCGTTCACCGGGGTGAACCCCAACGTACAGGCACCAAGATGGGGGGCAACAAGTATGCCCACTCCTGCTCGGCGCCTCTCACCAGGGGCAACTCCAGAGTGGAAGAGTGTCCAACCCCTCTCAAGGAAACTGGTTCCAGAGCCAGAGCCATGCGTTGAGGTGAGTCCGACTATTTCTAGCCGGAACCTCTCAACCTCACACACTAGCTCAGGCTCCTTCCCCACCAGAGAGGTGACATTCCATGTCCCAATGGCCAGCTTCTGTAGCCGAGGATCAGACCGCCAGGGTCCCCGCCCTCGGCCACCACCCATCCCACATTGCACCCGACCCCTTTGGCCCCTCCCACAGGTGGTGAGCCCATGGGAAGGGGGACCCACGTCTCCTCTTCGGGCTGTGCCCGGCCGGGCTCCATGGGTAAAAGCCCGGCCACCAGGCGCTCGCCAGCGTGCCCCACCTCCGGGCCTGGCTCCAGAGTGGGGCCCCGGTGACCCGCGTCCGGGCGAGGGAACATTGAGTCCATTTATTTTACTCATCATAAGGGGTCTTTGGGCTGCACTTTGTCTGGTCCCTCACCTAGGACCTGTCTGCCTTGGGTGACCCTACTAGGGGCATGAAGCCCCTGACAGCATAGCTCCTAGGATCATTGGGACACTCAAACCCCTCCACCATGGTAAGGTGGCAGCCCATGGAGGAGGCCAATAATCACAAAATCTAATTTTACTTCTAAATACAAGGGATGATGTTAAGATCATTAATTAAAACCAAATAAATGAATAAAAAAATCACAATATTTTGATAATCGTGCATGAAACTATTCAGGTCTATTCTGGGGTTCTGGAGAGGAGGGTCCGTCGGATAGTCGAACCTCGGATTCAGGAGGAGCAGTGTGGTTTTCGTCCTGGTCGTGGAACACTGGACCAGCTCTACACCCTCAACAGGGTCCTGGAGGGTGCGTGGGAGTTTGCCCAACCAGTTTACATGTGCTTTGTGGACTTGGAGAAGGCATTCGACCGCGTCCCTCGGGGGGTTCTGTGGGGGGTACTCCGGGAGTATGGGGTACCAGGCCCATTGATATGGGCTGTTAGGTCCCTGTACGACCGGTGTCAGAGCTTGGTCCGCATTGCCGGCAGTAAGTCAGGCTCGTTTCCGGTGAGAGTTGGACTCCGCCAAGGTTGCCCTTTGTCACCGATTCTGTTCATAACTTTTATGGACAGAATTTCTAGGCGCAGCCAAGGTGTTGAGAGGATCCGTTTTGGTGACCTTAGAATCGCTTCTCTGTTTTTTGCAGATGATGTGGTCCTACTGGCTTCATCAGTTCGTGATTTACAACTTTCACTGGAGCGGTTTGCAGCCGAGTGTGATGCGGCCGGGATGAGGATCAGTTCCTCCAAATCCGAGGCCATGGTCTTGAGCCGGAAAAGGGTAGCATGCCCTCTCCGGGTCGGGGAGGAGGTCCTGCCCCAAGTGGAGGAGTTTAAGTATCTCGGGATCTTGTTCACGAATGAGGGAAAACTGGAGCGTGAGATCGATAGGCGGATAGGTGCAGCGTCCGCAGTGAAGCGGGCGCTGTACCGGTCTGTCGTGGTGAAGAGAGAGCTGAGTCAAAAGGCAAAGCTCTCAATTTACCGATCGATCTACGTTCCCACCCTCATCTATGGTCATGAGCTTTGGGTTATGACCGAAAGAACAAGATCTCGGATACAAGCGGCTGAAATGAGTTTTCTCCGCAGGGTGGCTGGACTCTCCCTTAGAGATAGGGTGAGAAGCTCAGTCATCCGGGAGGGACTCGGAGTAGAGCCGCTGCTTCTCCACATCGAGAGGAGCCAGTTGAGGTGGCTCGGGCATCTGGTTAGGATGCCTCCTGGACGCCTCCCTGGTGAGGTGTTCCGGGCATGTCCCACCGGGAGGAGACCCAGAGGAAGACCCAGGACGCGCTGGAGGGACTATGTTTCTCGGCTGGCCTGGGAACGCCTTGGGATTCCCCCGGAGGAGCTGCTCCAAGTGGCTGGGGAGAGGGAAGTCTGGGCCTCCCTACTTAGGCTGCTACCCCCGCGACCCGACCCCGGATAAGCGGAAGAAGATGGATGGATGGATGGTGCATAAAACTTGCAGTTTCAGATCCCTGCATTTCCTGTAACATAATTCTTACAAGAAGGAAGTATTTTTCTTCAAAATACAGTACTAGTCTTGCTCGTAACTACAGTATTTTCTGGTGTATAGGTCGCATTGTCCAATTATCACCATAGATTGGAAAAATCCCTAGATAGGTCGCACCGGTGTATAGGTCGCACCTACGTTTAGCTCTGCTGCAAATGTCTGCCACAGGAGCGCACAGCAAGGCTTTTAAGAAGATTAACACTTAAAAACAATTATTTGTTTGATAAAAATTATAGCAAATATATGTCTGAGCTGAACTTTTCCTTAATAAATGAACGTAATTGTGAAATGAGCTGGATTTAAAAATGTGTTTCGCCGAAAGTGATAACAAGCCATATATAGGTCACACCTGTGTACAGTACAGTACAGTATAGGTCGCAGGCCTTGAAAAAAACATAAAAAGGTGCGACGTATACACCAGAAAATACGACACATCAACATGATGAACTATTTAGCATGTTGTATTATTTACAATATAAAAAAAAGCAAATATATTATGAAACAAAGAATTACTGTATTATAAAAACTCAGCAATATGAAATAAAGCTATAAAAAAACACCACCAGTCAGTGTAAACTGATAAATTAAAGGTGTTTACAGATGGTTGCTTAGCAAAATAACCCTCAAAAACTTGTGATATCTGACAATTTTTTGCAATGAGCCATGTTGAGTATTCTTAGATCTCTGACTGACAGAGGTTTGCTCAGAAGCACTAATACAGGAGTGGTCTGACAAGCAGAGGCAAGTCAAGTCATCTTCATTTATAGAGCACAGTTAAAACAGATAAACTGTTATCAAGGTGCAACGTGTTGGGAGCCTCTTGGTTTACAACTGACATTTGCAGTAATGATTAATATTTCTTGTTTCAAAATATAGCGACTAATAAATTACGTTTAACCTCACCAAAAACATAAAACAACAAAACACCAACACTAACTTTAGTTGTTTTTTTAAATACTTTGAATTATTGCAATTTTGGGGTGTAACCGAGACCATGAGTGTACAATTTCGTTCCACCTCATGTACCACATGCGATGCGAATAACAATAAAGCTACCTTGGGTCTAGTTGAATGACAAAGGGAAGGATCCCAAAGACTTTCATTTGATCTTGATTTACGGTAGTATCAAGTTCCAAACTTTTTCAAGTCTTTGCCCATTTAATATTAAAATTGCCTCTTCAAAATAAACGTTTAAAAAATGTTTTGTCAGCAGGTAATTTAAAAAGTCTTTATAATGTCGTTGTGAGAAAAACTGAGATCTTTAAAATACAATCTAATGTTAGTTAATGTGTCAGGGAGTCAGCTTTTTGTTCCTTTCAACCAGACAGTCACCTTAGGTCACACAGAACTTGAAAAAAAGGCCTTCTCTTATTCTGCTCCATCATCATGGAATACACTGCAACAAGATCTGAAACTGTCCAGTTTGAGCCCTTTGGAAAATTTAAACACATTTTAAAGGAAATGGAGAAATCATTGTTTCAGACCTATACTGTACTCTGCTGCTCCCTTTTAACCCTCAACATAATGTTTTCCAATTGTCGTTTTGTTATTTAATGTACTGTAATTGATTTTTTTGTGTCTGTGTTACGGGCTTCTCTTGTAAATGAGATTGCATATCTCAGCGGCATTACTTGTCTAAATAAAAGTGAATGTTAAATGCCTAGTATGTTCAATGCAAACTCTATTCAAGGGGCTTGACAACGATTTCAGTATGATTTGATTGGCTACGTTCACACTGCAGGTCTTAATGCTCAATTCCGATTAAAAAAAAATAATAATCTGATCTTTTGGTGTGAACGTTCACACTACAGGTAGTCCCCGACTTACGAGCGCTCTTACATACGAGGTCCCGGACTTACGAGCTGGCGAAAGAGAAGTAAATTTGTAAAAAATACAGCACTTTTTTGTGTTTTTAGATGAAAGTGTGTTAGCTAACCGTTTGGAAACACGTTTCCGACCATGTTTATGAACTAATATGAACGTTTTTGATGAAAAACGAGTGTTTGTAGTAGCGCTAGCATAAATGTTCCAACTTACGAGCGAAAATCTGGACTTAAGAGAACACGTGCTTCGTGTTCCAACTTACGAATTTTCGTGTTACGAGCAACTCGCAGGAACGGAACTCCCTCGTAAGTCGGGGACTACCTGTACATTTTAAATGCGACCTGCATCAGACTCCAGTGTGAACGATCTACATTGCAGAAGCGACCCGCATGCGCAGAAGAAAACGTGACTCAGAACGTGACGTGACACGCAGCACCGTGTTTGCGGAAGTAAACATGGACGCGACAGTTTTCAGTGTGTGTTCGCTAATTTTGAAGTTGTTGTAAACGTCCAAATGATTAAAGGCAAAAGAAAACAGAAGAAAGCGAGCAAAATTTTTAGTGATGGCGATTTTTGGAGCTGTGGCTGCTACCTCTGTTCAGAGGGGTGTGTGGATGCGGAGTATACGGTGGCCGAGGAGCGCTGTTCAATTTGGAGTGCAGAGCGTTTTTCTTTTGCAGCGCGTTTGCACCCCTCGGCCACCGTAGGAGTAGGAGCCAAGAGTGACGTCGGTCTCACGTCGGTGATGAAAAAGTCAGATGTAAGTCACATGAGCGTTCACACTGCAGTCGCTTTGAAAACATCAGATATATATCCAATTTAAAACCACATACTGAAACAGCCTTGGTCGGATTTGAAAACATCGGATTTGTCGCGTTCAGACGGTCATAAAAAAATCGGATATGGGCCAGATGGGGCAAAAAAATCAGATTTGGATCGGATTTGCCTGCAGTGTGAACGTAGCCTAATATTTATCAGGTATTTAGGTCCATTATTTACTACAACAACAACAACAACAACAACAACAACAACAACAACGACAACAACAACAACAACAACAACAACAACAACAACAACAACAACAACAACAACAACAACAACAACAACAACATGAGGGAGGAGGAGATTTGAAAACATCAATCATCTTTATTCATTCTTCCTTTCTGTGTCACTGGTGCTCCTATCCAGCTGTCACTGTGTGAGACACAGGGGAAGGGACATGCAGGACACAGAGCAGACATTCACGCTCGCACCCACACCTAGGATCAATTTAGATTTGCTAATTCAGCTTAGCATGCATGTTTTTGGTCTGTGGAGAAAATCCATGCATGCACACAACACTTCTCGCTGAGAGGCGGCAGCTCTACCAACTTAATTTAAACATAAGTTTAAATAAAATAAAAAGTCAAATAAAAATCTCACCTGTACAACAGGAGGTCATACAGTGTTCTTCCCTGCACATTCAGCATATGGGCGTAAATGGCTGCAGGTTCGGGCTCTTCCAGCAGCGCCATGTCATTGGTGAGAAGCCCCTGAAGAAACGGACTTGTATCCGGGCCTTGAACCTTGAGCACGGTCCTGTGCGGAAGCTGAAAGCATAAGAACTGCCCCGGGACATTTTTAGCCGTGTCCTGGCTGTACCTTTTTATCTCCGCCGGAGATCCGGACAGAGGCAGCGTCCCGAACACACCGACGTGTTTTCGGGCCTGAACACCGAGAGTTGTGAGCGTTCCCCGGACGAAGCACAGGAGCCCCATGTTCTACAGAGATACAGGAGTGTCTTCAGTCCAAACTGAGCGGATTCTCCCTCTAAATCAACCGCGGAGGACTACATTACTGGAACCAAAACAACTTCAATCTGCACGGAGGAATCCATTTTGATGTCCCATAATGCATTGCTCGAAAATAAAAGATCACGTGACGTGATCAACATTTATGTTCTTCATTTGGGCGGGAAAACTGCAGTCTTTCTTTATTTTTTTCTTTAATATTTTGACTAGTCAGAATTGGTAGTAATTGTGACTTTATTCTCAGATGTCTAAAAAATGTCTCGGAGTTCTAAAATTACAATCAGAATTTAAATGTTTTTTATAGAATCCTGGGATTAAATTCAACATTCTGTCAGAATTCTGACTTTTATAAATAGAACCCTGAAATCCAAACTTTAATCTCAGAACTCAATCTCAAAATTCAGAGAAAGTCAGAATTCTGGAAGAAGAGAAAAAATCTACACTTTTTTTTCCGTTTACCGTATTTTCCGAAATATAGGTTGCAGCTTTTTGCCTAATTTGCATGCCCTGCGACCTATAGAGAGGTGAGTCCTATTTATGGATTTTTCCCCATGTTTTTAGACCAACTTTTGGCTCAGATATGACCGTTTTTCATTTTGGCAGAAAATGGTGCAGTACCACTTTTATCCGCTAGGGGACACTTCCAGAGAGTCCACCGACCGTTTCCAGCTCATGTGTCAAAAAAAAAGCCTTCCCTGCTCGGACTGACTGTCGCTGCCCGACGTCCTGCTCTGGAGGTAACTACTTTTTGCTATGATTGTTAGCTGTTTGTTAGCAAGATAAGTCAAGAACCACAGGACAGATTTTTATCAAACTTACAGAATGTATTCACTGTATGGACATTTACAAGTGACTAGCTTTATGAGATGTTTGAGATTTAAAAAAAATAGTTCTTTTTAGCTTCGTTGTTAGCGGTTAGCTACCGTAAACAAATACCTACTATTTAGATAAATAGCTCATAAACCACTTGGCGGATACTTTTTCTGCTTACAGAGTGTAATTATATAGGTTTAATTTACAAACTGTTGACCTGTATAAAACATTTGAGATAAAATTCGATTTTTTTATTCGTGTTTTTAGAGACGGAATCGTCTTGTGTTAGCTTCGATTTATTTCCGTGTACAAGGAATCCCCGACTTACGAACGAGTTACAGACCTAAGGACAGTTCGTAACCCGATTCTGACGTAAGTCGGAACCCATAGCACGTGCGTTCGTAAGTCGGGATTTTCGTTGGTAAGTCGGAAAATGTATGCTAGCGCTGCGCCAATCACCCGTTTTTCAACACAAACGTACATTCTGGTTCATAAACATGCACAGAACTTTGTTTACAAACGGTTAGCTAACACACTTTTATCTAAAAACACCTAAAAAACACATACCAGTGATATATTTAATGTACAACTGTTGTTCGTAGGTCCGTTTGTAAGTCCGAGTTGCCGTAGGTCGAGGGCACCGTAACTCGAGGACTCCCTGTATATTATAAAAAATAGCTCGTAAACCACTCGACGGATATTTTTTCTGCTTAGAGTGTAATTACAGTATATGGGTTTAATTTACAAACTGTTGACCTGTATAAAACATTTGAGATAAAATTAGATTTTTTATTCGTGTTTTTAGAGACGGAATTGTCTCGTGTTAGCTTCGATTTATTTCCGTGTATATTATAAAAAATAGCTCATAAACCACTCGGCGGATATTTTTTTCTCCTTACAGAGTGTAATTATATGGGTTTAATTTACAAACTGTTGACCTGTATAAAACATTTGAGATAAAATTCGATTTTTTATTTGTGTTTTTAGAGACGGAATCGTCTCGTGTTAGCTTAGATTTATTTCCGTGTATATTATAAAAAATAGCTCATAAACCACTCGGTGGATATTTTTTCTGCTTACAGAGTGTAATTATATGGGTTTAATTTACAAACTGTTAAGCTGTATAAAACATTTGAGATAAAATTTGATTTTTTATTTGTGTTTTTAGAGACAGAATCGTCTCGTGTTAGCTTTGATTTATTTCCGTGTACAGTATATTGTAAAAAAATAGCTCATAAACCCCTCGGTGGATATTTTCTCTGCTTACAGAGTGTATTTATATGGGTTTCATTTACAAACTGTTGACCTGTATAAAACATTTGAGACAAAATGCGATTTTTTATTCATATTTTTAGAGATGTATCGTCTCGTGTTAGCTTCCGTTTTATTTCCATGTATATTTTAGCAAATAGCTAATAAACCACTCAGCTAATAAACCACTAACCCTTGTGCTATAATGTCAGCTATAATTTTTAGCAAACAAATAATTGTTTTTACCGTGTTAATCTTCTTAAAAGCCTTGCTGTGCGCTCCTGTAGCAGACATTTGCAACAGAGCTAAACACTCGGTCCATATTTCTGGGTTGTCTCAGCGGTGACGCGCCACGTCAGCGGTGGATGACGCGTTACGTCGGCGGTGACGTATGTGCGACCTGTATTTAGGTGCGACCCGTTTATGGATTTTTCCAATTTTTGGCAATAATTGGACAAAACTACAGTACCTATATTCCTGTGCAACCTATATTCCGGAAAATACGGTACTCTTTATCTATACAGGTAGTCTCATTGAGTCACGATAACTCATTTTCAAGAGAGACCTGTTTAGGGAGCAAATGGTGGGGGTTAAGGGCCTTGCTCAGGGGCCCAGAGTGGGGCAAATGAGGGTCCTCTTCTGTATTTTTACCCCATGTTTAAATTATTAGTAAATTATCTGAGCTTTATACGGTATGTTGCACACACAGTAAGGACAGAGGATGCAGAGGACAGAGTGAGATGGAAGAGGATGATTTGCACAAAAGAAAATTAGATACATATTTTCCATATTGTTTATTGTGATCTCTGCAAACATAGTTTGTCTGTTTGTATTTTAATGGCAGACATGTGTTGTATAATGTCATCTTTTTATGCTACGTTTTATTAAGAATAAGACGCTCTCACATGAATATTTCTTTATGCATGGTAAAAGCTGCAGAAGCATGATGTACATCATAGAAGGTCATTTAAGTTCATAATGTGTGCAACTCTTTGCACAAGACAACCAGAGACTGTTGCAATCTTGCTGAAACAGATCACTTGTCAGTTGGGGCAGTGGCTGGAAACGAGACCACGCCCAGGAGCATCGGCTAATCTAGAGAAATCACCAGTGTTGGGCACTAGACCGCTGGGGAGCGCTAAAGCGCTAATCCGCTAATGGTAAATGGAGCTTATTTTATATACTGTAGCGCTTTCCAGCCCCCTGTGAGGAGCCCCAAAGCACTTTACAATACCAGCCATCCACCCATTCATTCAGACATTCATACACCGGTAGTGGTAGCCTGCCTTGCAAGGCGCCATCCAGACCTACCGGGAGCAACTCGGGGTTAAGTGTCTTGCCCAGGGACACAACGAAACTAATAGCGGACCTAAACAATTTGTTAGCGCTATAGCGGATTGACTAACTTTTATAATTCATAAGCGGATTTGCGCTATTTTTATTTAAAATGCAGTACCGCTAATAACTAATTATCTATCAGTAAAAATGAAAAAACTTATTTACGGGCTCTTAAATCAACCGGACGACTGCTCACGGACCACATCCGGTCAGCGCCGGATGTGGTCCGTGAAAAAAAGCGGTCCCCGCCCTAAGGGGGGCTAGAGAGAGCGCTCTCTCTATAGCAGTTAGCAGCCAGTGTGTTACTCTGCAGCCTTATTGCTTGTTTTCGAAGAGTCAGACGAAGAGTTTTTAACATGGAGGGTGAACTTATGGATGTTTCTCAGCGGCCTACGCGACGCGTCAGCGCCTCATTTGCCCTGCTCAAAATGGCGACCGGCCACAGAAGCGAAGGACTTTACAAGAAAACACGGTAAAAACAATTATTTCTTTGCTGAGAAAAAATATATTTCTTAGCTGACTTTATAGCACAAGGTTTTTCTGAGCTTAACCGTTTCACGAAATGGTCAAATCTGCTGGATTTAAAAAAGTAGTTCGCCATTTGCACGTTAGCGCTTTAGCATTAGCTTCCGCTAGCTTTGCTAAGACATAAGCGCTTCTGAAATTGCGGTCCTAAATAAATTAATAAGCGCTTTAGAAATAGCAGAACTAATTTTTGGATTAGCGCTGCCCAGCACTGGAAATCACGATAACCAACTCCAAAATGTAACTGATAACGCTGTATTTAAACGAAGTAAAGACATTTGTAATTCAGGTGTGTCTTTTGATGGATGGGTGCATATGAGAGCGTCTCCCTTTTCAGCGCTGTGAAAGTAAAATAAATCTTTGTCTGAATTCAGAACCACTTCTCAGGCTGTTGTTTTTGACTGTCTTCCTTCCACTGCACAAGATCTCGAGTTGAGGCATTTTTAAAGTTAAGTTTCCTGAAGGTTGTTTTTTGATTACCTCAACACATGCTTCATCCTATGTCATATCAAGGATCAACAATGATAGAACCCAAAGGATAATAAATAACTCTTGACACCAATCATTTCAACATTTTATTGATCCAAAAAAAGATTTTCAGTAAATTTTTGCATAGTATACGCTCCTAAAGATTGAACAAACCCTGTTTAATACTGAACAGATGAACAGGGTGTTGCACTGATAAAAAAAATAAAAAAAACTTTTGACATATGTTGATTGACTTTAAATGAGTATCATGATCATTTCATGTTAAGGGCATTATAATTGTGTGCATCTCCAAAAGATTAACTGGTTTAGTACATCCCACCATTAGCAGTAGTTTGTCACTAAACATTTGGTTAAAAAAAGGTTTGTAAGCTCAATTATCCAGGTAGATACAAAAAAAGTTAAATCATGACAGAATTTAATGTTTTATGTTAAACATTTGGAACATCAGAATGAGCTTATCACATGTTAGTCTTCTGACACATTAACCTTTGTTTCAACAATGAAAAAAAATGTATTCGAAATGTTGAAATACAAGCTGTATATTTCAAAATACTATTTTACTCTTTTCTATTCTAAATATGGTGAAGGATTGTACCCTCCACTGCAATAACATGAAGGTATTTTCTTTCTAAAATGTAGTATGTTTGTTTTGCAGCTGAGGTTAGAAACAAGATGATTAATGGTCTGAAATAAAATCTAAGACTTCTTTTGTTTCATAAATGAAATAGAAGAGCAGTTTTTAAAAGTTTTAGGCACTTTGAAATTTGAAAGCATTGAAGGGTGGATTATAATTAACACTTATAACAACAACTTTTAAAAATGAAAAGCTTTATAGAAAAGAACAAACTTTTCTTAGAAAGCCAAACATATTCAGTGAATGGATAACATTATATATTTTACTAGTGGTTTTACTAGTTTTACTGTCGCCTCCTATTTGTAAATGATACATAAATTGCTCACAGAAATTTTGTTTTAAAAAGTACCGGTACTGTCAGATTTTCAATGCATTTATATGACATTGTGAGTTTTTGGAAACAGTCTTTGATCAAAGGTGCAGAACGCTGGTGAAGATTCTCAGTCATCCAGGACATTAAATAAAAAAAAGTTCAAGACAAAAAACAACTGGACTCAGCATAGAGCCAGATCTTCATTTGAGGAACAAAATGTTCACATTTTGTACCGAGAAGACAGATGGTTTGAGAGGGGGCTGAAGGAAGCTATTTATGTAAAATGAGAGAAGCCATCTTTGAACAGAGGAGGAGGGCTCATATTTCATCTTTCAAAAACGTATAACGCAGCTTTAGGACTGATACCCAGTCATTTTCACACCCATCAGGAATGTCATCCATGTGACCAGAGTGACTCCACTGTGAGTCAACAAAGACCCTAACAAACCCCTGTTATAAGCAGTGACAGGGCAATCTGCATATGTATCTAGCTTACCGTAGCTTTATAACTTGAACCCCACACTCTCCGTTCTTTGAATTGAGAAAGCTCCTTGGATGAGAAGCAAAACGTCTTCAATTGCAAAATAAAGTCCAGTTAATTTTGTCTTGAACTTTTTCGAAAAGGGGCAGAAGTTTACCAGAAAAAAGCTTTCATTGACGCAGCCCCTGTCTCGTTAATGTTATAAAAATATTTCACATTTAACTTTCTTCTACACACAAAAATACTTCTTCAAATATAAAACATGCATCTTTCCATCAATAGTTGACATTTTTAAGAAACTAGTCAAAGTGCAAGGGTTTTTACCCAAAACAGTTTTAAGAGTCCAATTGCACACTTTCTGTTCAAACTCAAAATGAATCCCTTTTCTGTTGTACTTGAAGGTTTGTCTTGATATTTTAGCTGTAAATCATGATGCTAAACTAAGCAAGTACTGTATATGTTAACTAAATCCAACATAGTGACTTATTACAATAACATATTGTGACAGTACATTTCACCTTTGTGTGTGTGTGGTTTTTTTTTTCATTTGTCCCAGGAGATTTTCTTCATTGTACTTTATTTCTTTGCTGCTGGCGTGAATAAAATCTCAGTTGTTTTTGTTCAAAGTTCAATCTTTCTCATCTGTGCAGTTCAGGATACATAAAATAGTAATTGTCAGTTAATTGGAACAAATTGACTCTTAAATCCACACAGAGGTCTTTACATTTTTCACAATACCTGTAGTTGCAGCTTTATCCGTGGCAGATCTCGGCCTCGCTCCTTGTTTTTCCTGGACTGTATTGGCTCGGTTTTGCTCTGCCGTAGTGCCCCCAGAAACAGGACTGCTGGTTCTCGAGATTTCTTGGTTGGTTTTGGTTTGATACGTTTGAAAGGCCAAATCCAGCTGCTCCTGTGCAACCCGCAGGTGCCGGTGCAGGCTGGCGAGGTCGGACGGGATGTTTTCGTCTGGGCTGGTGCACTGCTGCTCCTGGGCCACGTTGGCCATGTTTTGCTCACGAGTGATGAGGCTGTTGGGGATCCGACTAGGTTCGTCTGTTTTCACCACGAGGTTGTACCCCGGTGGCGAGGCTGTGAGGTTGCGAGAAAATTGATAGCCGTAAGACATAGAGCGTCGACCATGGTTCCTCTTCTCATGAAGCGTGTCCCGAAATGTGCCAATTCCCAAGTGAAGCATCTCACACACATTTAGCACAAGACAAAGACAGCTCACTACATACATAATTAGAAGGAAGATAGTTTTCTCTGTGGGTCTGGAGATGAAACAGTCCACTCTGTGTGGACAGGGTACCCTGTTGCACGTGTATGAGGGATTAACTCGAAAGCCATAGAGGAGGTACTGTCCAGCGAGGAAAGCAATTTCAAATATCGCTCGTGACATGAGCTGGAGAACATAAATTCTCATGAGGCCTTGTTGCATAATTTTTCTGCGGCCTTCGTGTTTTGGTATGTCTTTATTAACGCTGCTCGCTGGCTCAGGTTTGGCCTCCCGCGTTTCCTCATAGATCATGGGCTCAGCGTCGTCATCTTCCTCCCCCTCCAAGCCACCCTCCAGATGGTGGCCTTCTCTCCATCTTGTGTGTGGATGTGGCTTTCTGCGGAGTCTTACGTGCTGCTTCCTGCGTTCCTCCTCTGAACTGCGAGCTATCTTGTGGATGGCATAACCCATGTACATGATGGAGGGCGTGGAGATCATGATGATCTGGAAGACCCAGAAGCGAACGTGCGAGAGGGGAGCGAAGGCGTCGTAGCACACGTTGTCACAGCCGGGCTGCTTGGTGTTGCAGGTGAACTTGGTCTGCTCATCTGAGTAGATGGACTCGCCCCCGACTGCTGTGAGCACGATCCGAAAGATGATGAGCACCGTCAGCCACACTTTCCCCACAAAGGTGGAGTGGTTGTGGATCTCCTCCAGAAGGCGAGTGAGAAAGCTCCAGCTCATGTTGGACTCTTTAGGATTTTCAACTAGAATCTGTAAAAACAAAAAAAATTATATATATTTAATATCTGTAGGGATCTGTGCAATTTTTTTTAAAGACTTTTAAATATTTGGTAGTTAGGAATCATTGTGAAATTTATTAAAGTTTCATAGAGGTACCATTCCGACATGTTCAAACTATTCTAGATACTTTTATTAATGAGTTATTTCTCTGCAACAACACTAAACAAGCATGAAAGCTCCCCAGAATCCAGGACATCATTAAATGTCCCCGCACCAACTCTAAACAATCAAATATGCAATTTGCCATCAAAGAAGCAAACATTCACATCTGAGAAGCACATCTGGTTATTGATATGTCATGATTGCTAGTTTATTTCAGTCCACCAGGAAACCATTTTAAGTTCTTCAACCTCTAATGTGGTGCAGACCTTTATGAAATCTGCCATTCTTGTTCAAAAATAGTGCAATCAACCAGTCCGTGTTTCATGGAAATTATTAACTTTTAAAAAAGGGATAATGTGGATGGGAACACATTTTTCTCATTTGTTGCTTTCCAAAACATCTCAAACATTCAGGATACTGTATTTGAATTTCACTGCAACATGCTTGACTGGAGTACAAGAGAGCTCTGTTTTCTCTGGTTACAATGTGACACAAAAGAAAATGACACAAAATAAGGAAGAGAAGATTAGAGGGCAAAGAGAACGCAGCTCATAGGGCGACACCCAACAATCATTGACATTGTTAAAATTAAGAACACCAGGCAGTAGAGAAGAACAAAAGACTGAAAAGTAGCAGATCTTCAAAATTCTCATTTGTGCTTCTTCAGCCAGTGGGCCACTTCTGAGACATTCTTTGCTTCAACACAAGCCAGCAGTCACGCACAAGAAAAAAACAGCAACAACAAAAAAACAGATGACATAAGATCTCAGGGTCATACTCTGCTCACAGCAGCGTCACTTCAGATCTTGTGAAGCAATCGACGGCGCTGTGAGAAGACAGCTTAGCACTTTCATTCACTGTCCAGAGCTGCAGAGTTCAAGTTGATCTCATAACCGTGATACTGTACTCCTCAGCGTGTGATGTGTCATCCCCTCTGAGCGAACAGGAGAGGATTGTTGCTCCGCCACAAGGCCTCCCCTCCAGATCCAGTCCTGCAGAAGCCGGGGAGAGGTACGGATGCTCAGAGGCAGATGGCACTGACGGTGCCAGGATGTCAAAGCAGACGGAAAGACACAGGGTCATTTCTCTCCTGACTTAAATTTGATTTAAATGACTTTGGATCACAGCATTTACCCAAGTTGCGCAAAGACAACTCACGTTTTTGCTGTTTCACAACCTTTCGGTCGATTTACCGAAGAGCTGTTATGACTAGAGTCTCATCAATGCAAAAGTTCAGTAAAATATGTTTTAATAAAGGTAAACGTGCATGTGCGAACAGACTGAGTGGTAAACTAAATTCACACAAAATTCTAAGAACACAATAATATCAACTTTACCTAAAATAAAAAAAAATAAAAAATGTTTGACCATGTTTGAAATGTTACTGATATAAGTACAATTTTAAAGCAAATCTGTTTGAAATTAAAAATGTTATTGAATTTTGAATTAGAAAAGTCTCCAATTTTTTTTTTTCACAACAACATTGTATTACAGCAAAAGCCTGGTGTATTATAAGTCAAGGTACCACTTTATAATAAGGCACCCCTAAATATGGCTAATAAATATAGATACATTATTAATTTCTCTCTAAACACTTTAAAAAATCATTAATAACTGCTTACTATGCATTAATTAAGGGTGACAGAGAGACCAGACTGACCAGTTTCATGCCAAATAGTGAGGCAAATCTGTTCATCTATTTCATCTAGAGTTGTTATATTAAACATTTCAGTCTAAGTTACTACCTTGTAAGCACTTGTTAACTTATTTTTTAGCATATAATATTGTACTTTATTCCTGCAACTAATATTATATCCTAAAACAAATTAGGTTTCAAATTGCTTATTGTGCTAACAAGGTATAATTTAGTCTGAAATGTTTAATATAACAACTCTAGATGAAATATATAGGTGAACAGATTTGGCTCACCATTTGGCAAGAAACTGGTCAGTTTTGTCTCTGCCACCCTTAATTAATGCATAATAAACAATTACGGTATTAGTGGTTACAGTAGAATTAATAACGTATCTATAAACTATTTATTAACCAGCTGTAAGGCGAGCCTTATTTTAAAGTGTTACCTAATTCAATTTTCATTATCTGGACATACCCTCATGCATGCTCAATAATCCAGGTAGAAAAATCTAAAAAAGCTAAGTCTGGTCCTCTGGACATTCAAAAAATAAAACAAAACAAAGCAAAAAACTGTACCGTTTCGTCTTTCATCCGAAACAGCAACTCAGACTGAGGAAGTCTTTCGGACGAAAGACGAAACGTCTCTACATTTATTTATTTTTTGCTTTGTTTTGGTTTGTTTTTTTGAATGTCCAGAGGTCCAGACTTAGCTTTTTTAGATCTATGGACATAGTTTTAAGTAAACAACATTTTTAAATTACTGATAACACCATTAATGGACCTGGCAAATTTTAGAAATTAAAATACAGTATATATGTAAAATATGTGTTGTGGTCAGGATGTGCTCTCCATTGCGTTTTAGAAGTGAAATCAGTAAATAGTGTGTAAATGAACTTTTATTGCAAAGCAGGACATAAAAACAACAGTTTTCATTCTGTTTTCTTTATTTTTTGCTCCACATTTTGAAACAATAAATGCAATTTGTTAAAGAATACACTTTGTTCAGCTTCATGAAAGATATGCCTTCTGACAAAAATAAATCTAATATAAAAAAAATAGATCAAATTATTCATTATATGTAGGAGACTTATCAAAAGAACTCACCTGGAAAAGATGCACACGTATTTCCCATTCTCAAGTTCTCCTTTGCCCTCCCTTTCCATTCCCTGCACATTTTGATCCATGGAAAGCCACCTCTTGTCTAATCCACTGGCATCCTCAGTCCTTTTGAAAAACTTCCACATCAACACAAACTAAAGTAGCAACTAAACGTATCAAACTAGAATTTAATTCTAAATCCTGTTTTCGTGCTCTGCAAAGACGGGAAGTCTCGTTGCAGTGGATGCCTCACATACTGGCTCATGTCTGGTTCCTATTACGCCAGCCTTCTGCCCAAGAAGGAAGTATTAAAAACAGAGCGAGAGAGACAGGAAAAAAAAAGTTGTCTTCTGGCAAGTGACCGTCATCCATGGGTTCAGACCTGAGGATATTGTGCTGCAGATTGAGATGAACACCCAGCTGAAAGAGTGTGCTAATCGCAACATAGTCTAACTCATGTGCAACATTTGAAACAGATGATGAGTCCTGCTCTCTCTCTCTCTCTCTTTCTCTCACTTCATCTGTGTTGCCTTTATATGTATCATCTTAACAGTTTTATACCTCTGATGATTTGCAAACAGCAACAGCTCACTGAGCTAAACGACCAGTTGTTCCACATGCATCAATTACTTTTCATCTTCCTGTTAATCAGTGTCCAAAACTCTGCACACACGTGTGTGTGGAGCAAGACAGATGCAGCTTAGTCTCTTTTGATTTTCTCACAATTACATAAGAGTTTAGAGAAGGACGACAGTTATGAAGAAAGAACTTCAGGGAGACAAAGACAGGGACTTTGAGGACAGCGGTGATACTACAAGACATAAACCACCTTGCCTCAGCACCGATCTTCTAAAATGTATCCAGCAGGTACGCTCAGTCATATCAAGTGTCATAATATTTAGATCTTCCGATCCTGCAGATGGCCAGATAACAGAAAGACGAACGTCGTTTCCCCACTTCGTGTTTACACTTTCACCTTGGTCTCTGCAGGAGCATGGGAGTAGTTGTCTCTTAAGGCACGTGGGCAGCGCATTCTCTCAGACATGTGCTCAGGTTTCTTGTAATAGTGCAACAAAATACAGATGAGGAGGTGATTTGTGTGAGATTAGCAGTAGGAAGGAGTTTCTCTGTTTCTTTATTCTGCATGCCAGAACTTGTCGTCAGATTTTGGACAGGATCTAAACTGAACCCAAGTTGATGGAGGACAGATAAATGGGTTGGAGTCTGGTTTCCATTAATGAAATGTGCCTGGCCATCGTCACGGTGGCCATATTGTGGTGATACTTTCACACAGACTTGATATTTATCATTTGTATATCGAACTAAAGCAGAATAATTCTCAGCATTGATAACTCCTCATAATCAAAATATCAATATGCCAGAGTTTTAAACTAAGATCATTTTGAAAATTCTTAGAGTTATCCAGCAGGTATTTAGGGTAAACCTTGAAAATAACACAAAGCACAATCTCATGCGATATCTTTTAGATGTCTGCTACTACCACACCAAAACTTAGCTCTGTATTTGTAAAATTCTCTATTTTGTTGTTGGCTAAGTTGACTAGCTGTGATGACCATTTTGAATTGGAGTGACTCCAAAAGTTAATTAGTTGTAAATGGTAAATGGAGCTTACTTATATTGCGCCTTCCAGCCCCCTATGAGGCGCCCCAAAGTGCTTTACAGCACCAGCCATCCACCCATTCATACACCGGTAGCGGTAGTCTGCCATGCAAGGCGCCAGCCAGTCCTACCAGGAGCAACTCGGGGTTAAGTGTCTTGCCCAGGGACACAACGACACATGGTGTGGGAACTCAGGGTTCGAACCTCCAACCTTCGGATCGGGGGACGACTGCCATTACCACTACGCCATGGCCGCCCCTTGTAGACTAGGGATGCATGGTATTATCGGCATGGTATTGGTATTGGCTCAAAATAGTGATAAAGTTTAAATATCAGAAAATTCTTTATTTCTGGAGTTGACATACATTATTAGAGCATGCATCAGGGTATTATTAGATTGTTGTAAATACTGCAGAAAACAACAAAACATTGCCAGCACAAGAGAAGTCTTTGCATTAAAGTCTCATTCTGTTTCAGTGGGTTCTGGTCTAAATGGTGCTTTCAGAGCCAGCCATCTGGGCCTGCAGAACCCTTTGTCCAGAGGCCTCTCCTCTAAGGCTCGCCTCCCCACCCGACTGAAGAGTGGTCTACCGAGCACTCCGAATGCAGCAGGAGAAGACAGGGATGCTGCTGGAGTGACTTGAGCATTTGGAGTTTCAACATGTGATATCCCTAAGGGACCAGCATGCACGTGCTCTGAAGTTGCAATGAAAAGAAAAAAATGAAAAATTCCCTAAAAAATTATCAAAATGACACAGGTGGTCCAGTGTAGAAGGCTGAACAGTAAACATTAGTGTCATTCAGAATTCATGCTCTTTGAAAGTTGCAGAACTTGTTCTTTGTTGTGATGAATAACCTCAGTCTGAGTAAGGTCATTTTAATCCAAACTGTTGTTTGTCTATCAGTAGTAGTTTTTAATAAGAACATGGTTTGCCTGCAAGTTCTGGTCATTTTACATGTAATTTACTAATTCAATTAAACGCAAGATAAATATTTTAAAGAACACAGAGCTCAGTATGCCAAACAAGTGTCACAGTTACGAGGTTTGTGGACTTTGTGATGGTTTGGTTCGTTTCTCCCGTTAGCTTTTGAGTTTCTGCAGATCCTTATTTTTCTGTATGTTGCAGTTTAATGTTGATGATTATAACCAAGGGTCTGCAATTTGCGGCTCTGGAGCCACATGCGGCTCTTTGGTCCCTCTGCAGCGGCTCTTTCAAGCTTTGACCAAAACTAACATAAAACTGAATTTTATAGGATGTTGTACCCACAAAAAATGACTACCGTAGTTTAACAGTTTTCCTGTCAACTCATTTGCAAATATGTGGTTAGTAGTACTAATACACAAAGTAAATTATACTCACTTTAACTTTATGCTTTATTCTTCAAAGCAGGATACGCAATTACCATTTTTTTTGGACTATAAGGTGCACCAGATTATAAGGCTCAATATCAATGAAGGGGTCAGTTTTCATACATAAGGCGCACCGGATTATAAGGCGCATTATCAAAACAAAACAGTCAGATAAGTCAAACTTTATCCAACTCATTCATAATAACCACATACAATCGGTTTGAGGGTCAGTAAGCCCAACCAGAATTAATACAGGATTATAAGGTTCACTGTCAATTTTTGAGAAAATTAAAGGATTTTAAATGCGCCTTATAGTCCAAAAATAAGTCAAAGTCAAAGTCAAAGTCAACTTTATTGTCAGATCTGCAATATGTACAGTGCAGGACATACACAGGACCGAAATTGCGTTTCTCTCAGTCCCTCAGTCCCTAAGGTACTCCACAATTTAAAAAAGCACATTTGTCTGCACAGTTCACTGTTTAAAAAAAAATAAAAAATTATTATTGGCAAAATACAAGACAATACAAGATGTTGGACAGATGAATGGAAGATGGATGGAATCCGATATTTTCTTTTATCTCAAAATGTAAAAATATCAATAAATGTTAACAATCATTAGATGTTTTTAGTTTTATAATTTCACACCTATTGGCCAGAAAAGCCCCTCTAGCAAACTTAAAATGGCCCACGGGCCACAAGTGGATAATGACAGTTGTAGCAGGTATTGCGGCTCTTAACACGTTTAATTTAGTGAACGAAAGGGCAGAAATGGCTCTTTTCATGGTAAAGGTTGCAGATCCCTGATTATAACTGACAACTAATGAAAACCCCAAATGCAGTTTCTCAGAAAATTAGAACATTACTTAAGACCAATAAAAATTGATTTTTAGAAATATTGTCCAACTGAAAAGTATGAACATGAAAAGTATGAGCATGTACAACACTCAGTACTTAGTTGGGGCTCTTTTTGCCTGGATTACTGCAGCAATGCGGCGTGGCATGGAGTCCATCAGTCTGTGGCACTGCTCAGGTGTTATGAGAGCCCAGGTTGTTCTGATAGTGGCCTTCAGTTCTTCTGAATTGTTGGTCTGGTGTATCACATCTTCCTCTTCACAATGCCTCATAGATTGTCGGAGGTTAAGGTCAGGTGACTTTTCTGGCCAGTTAAGAACAGTGATACACCATGGTCCTTAAACCAGGTAGTGGTAGCATTGGTAATGTGTGCAGGTGCCAAGTCCAGCTGGAAAATGAAATCTGCATCTCCATAAAGTTGGTCAGCAGCAGGAAGTAGGAAGTGCTCTAAAACTTCCTGGTAGACTCCTAGTAGGCTCCGTTGACCTTGGACCTAAGAAAACACAATGGACCAACACCAGCAGAAGTCATGGCTCCTCCCAACCATCACTGACGGTGGAAACTTGACACTGGACCTCAAGCAATGTGGATTCTGTGCCTCTCCTCTCTTCCTCCAAACTGTGGAACCTTGATTTCCAAAGGAAATGCAAAATGTACTTTCATCAGAACATAACTTTGGACCTCCGCAGTGCTGTCCTTTATGTCTTTAGCCCAGGTGAGACGCTTGACGCTGACTCTTATTCAGGAGTGGCTTGAGACAAGGAATGTGACAGCTGAAACCCATGTCTTGCATACATCTGTGCATGGTGGTTCTTGAAGCACTGACTCCAAGTGCAGTCCACCCTTTGTGAATCTCCCCCACATTTTGGAATGGGTTTTGTTTCACCATCCTCTCCAGGGTGGAGTTATTCCTATTGCTTATACACTTTTTTCTACCACATTGTTTCTTTCCCTTCACCTCTCTATTAATGTGCTTGGACATAGAGCTCTGTGAACATCCAGCCTATTTGGCAATGGCCTTTTGTGTCTTGCTCTCCTTCTGCAAGGTGCCAATGGTCGTCTTTTGGACAACTGTCAAGTCAGCAGTCTTCCCCATGATTGTGTAGCCAGTAGCCTACAGAACTAGACTAAGAGACCATTTAAAGGCCTTTGAATGTGTTATGAGTTAGAGTGTGGCATCAGGTCTCTTCAGTATTGAACCTATTCACAATATTCTAATTTTCTGAGATAATTAATTTGGGGTTCCCTTATCAGTCAGGTTCACTGCTGTGTAACACAAGACTATGGAAAATGTGCCTCTACGCGGTTCACCTGAAGCAATACAATAACGCATTTTAAGGCAAGTGGGCGTCATCGTCACCAGGGGCCCGCCCCCCTGGTATAAAGGGTGCTGACGACACACGTTCATTCTCTTTTGCCCTTCACCTTGCTTCACACCTGAACTTCGCAGGACTCTGTGTGACAGGATCGCTCGACTGGAGGTGAGCTCGCTCCATGCCCAGAGCGTCACAGACTTCCCTGCGAGCACTTTGTTTAGCGGGATGCTATCCTAGTGCCGTCAGCTTTGATTTCGACATTTTTTTCTGCTGTTTTGTCACTCATTTCAGCGGGACGCTAACTGCGCCACACGCTACCTGCTAAGCTAACGGAGCTAACAGGTTAGCCACCACGAACAGCCCAGCGCGAGGATTCAACGTTTTTCTGTTGTTTCATCGCACAGTTTAGCGGGATGCTAACTGCGCCACACGCTACCTGCTAAGCTAACAGAGCTGTCAGGCTAGCCACCACGAACAGCACAGCAAAAGGATTTCTTCAAACCACGTTTAGCAGCAACTAACTGGTTTCAACTCGACGTCTCTTCTCGGCCATGGCTCTGGAGAAGAGCAAGAGGAAGTCGAAGAACTCCAACAAGACGAGAAGGCCAGCGAGCCCCGGCTCTAGACCCTGCCTGAGCGGATGTGGCTATTTCATCTCAGCAACGGACACCCACGAGGCCTGTCCGTTCTGCCTAGGAATGGTCCACGCAAAGACAGCTCTGGACTCCCCCGAATCTTACCCTCATTGCAACCAGCTGCGTGAGGCAGCGAGACGAAGGCGCATGGACTTTGTATCCAAAGCCATGGGCAGTTCCACCGTTGTGCGAGAACCGCTCCTCACTGAGGTTCTCACTCCCACAGCAGAGTTGGAGGCAGACGAGATGGAGAACGGCGGACCTGACAACTGGGGTGAGACAATAGACATTGTTGCCCTCGTGGGGGACTCCATGGCAGAGTTCGACACAAGAGACTTGTTCCAAGCCGACGAGCTCTCACTAACAGCCTCGGGCGAGATTTCGGACGACGAGGCAGACAATGAAAAGGACGGAGAAGACGAGGACTTCTCCCAACGGCAGGTCAACCAGAGACAGACGTGTCCACCCCCGCTCTGTTCGAGCTGTGCCGCAGAGCCACGGACGCTTTGAAGGTAACTTGGCCAGAACCCCCCCCCGCAACAAGTAACAAGATTGGCGGGGAACTTCTTTTACGCCCAGCAGCAGTCGGCCATGAGGTACAGGACACCCATCTTTCCTGACTTCCAGACAGAGCTGACGTGCACCTTGGCTGACCCCAGGGCTCCCTTGACACTGCCTCTCTCCCAGTTTCTGGACGTGGATGGGATGTAGGCAGCGGGCATGGCCCACATTCCTCAGATGGAGGAGACTTTGGCAGCTCATTTAGCCCCCAGGACGTCGAGCTCCAAACCCACTTTGCCCAACAAGGCCTGCCATGTGTCAGCCTCGCAGCTCTAGAAGAGCTACAGAGCTTAAGGCCTCACTGTACGCGCCATGAACGCCTGCAATGATGCAGGCCTACCTGGCCAAAAAACTGCAGGAGCTCCAGCAGACCTCTAACAAAAGAACAATGGCCGAGGCTCTGGATGAGGCCCGCAGGGCAACAGACTTTGTCCTCCGCCTCATGGGAACTGCAGCCATCGCTCAGGGAAAAGCTATGGCCGAGACAGTAATTGCTCGGCGTCATTTATGGTTGACCCTGACAGACCTTCCAGAAGGCCAGTGCGCCCGTTCCTCTACCATCCCATCCAGCCCACAGGCCTGTTTGGCAGGGCTTTGGAGCTGATCCAGAGCAGACTGGACCAGAGGAGGAAACAAGAAGAAGCCCTACGTGAAAGGATGCCCAGAAAACATTTTGTGCAACCCAGAGAATTGAGCGGGCACAGGGGCCAGCACCAGCGACACCACTCCACCACGCGTCGACCAGTTCAGAAAAGGCCAATCCTCAAGAGGGAGCAGTGGCCTAAACCCGCCTCAGAGCCTCCTCAGGCGGGTCAGGCCTGGTCGAAGAAAAGGTTTGTACCACGTCAGGTAGGACCACCACAGTCCTCCTCAGTGAACCGTGACAGGAAGCAGAAGTCAGCCTGAACCAAAGCTGCTTCACTACCATTCAGGAGTTTCTACCCACAGGGAAAAGAGGAAATCCGAACTTTTAATACCAGCTTTTGTGCTAAAGAAGCCACAATTAACTGGTCCAGAACATGTAAACACACAAAATCACGTAAATGTTTGTGTAATAAAGAAAAATAGTTGTTCAAACACGACAATAAAGTCTCAAAAAACTCAAAATGTTTTGTGTCCCATCTCAGCATTAGGGGGGAAAACACAACACCTTTTTATGCAAAAAGTGTCAATAAATAGACAAAGGGACCAGCTCACACGCCCGCTTCCCATGCTCTGATAAGACACTAGCCCTTTTCATAAGACAGCTCAGTCCGGGCCTGATGCGTGTTCAGTCCTCCAACGAGCATTCAGAAAAAACACGAAGGCGGATAGGCGAGTAAATTTTACTCGCTTCTGATGCGCCCCTGATCCGCGAGCAGAGGTTTTATCAGGCCCGGATCTGGGGTGCTGCGGCTTCAAACTGATTTGAAAAATGGGAGGAATGATGACGTACTCTCCCGGCGTCCACTGTCGCACTCTATTTATATGTGTAAACAAGAACATGACATTTGTATTTCGCTTGCGCATCACTCGCTATTCTTCACCGAATCTTTTTCTTGTTTTATTGATCATCACGGAAATGGCTGGGGTGATGCAGAGACCCGTGTACTCCTGTCATTGCGCGCAGAGGAGGAAATTAATAAGGAATTTACCGGTACAGTGAAGGGTGGGGCCCTTCTGGAGCGGATTGCTGTACTGATGTGAGAGCAAAAAAAACAAAGCATTCAGATAAGCACAACGATGTTCGCTAGCATCACCATGTTTGTTTACAGACACCTCTGCGGTCCCACTTTAAACATGCAGGCATCACGTCCTCTGAGCTACAGATTTTCACCACGCCTCTTTTCAACCCGCGTTGCAAATCGTTTTGTGAATGCTCCATTGAGGCCGGGCCGTGGCCGGATTCAACTTTGTTTTATGAATGACCCGGGAAGGGTGGGGGGGATTAAAGCCGGGCCGCTCTATGAGGCTAATGTGCGGATTTGACTTGTGAAAGGGGCAACAGTCTCTCAGGAGAGACAATGAGCTCCTGCAGGAGGTCAGAGACCTGTCTGCCCTAGACAGACTCTCTGACCCTTGCAATGGGACAGACAGGTCCGTTGAAGAACGGGCGGGGGGCGCTCTCCTGCCGCCCTTCCCCCTCACACACAAGGTAAACATGCTCTTCAGGCTGACAGCACGTGCTACAGCATGGGATGGGAGGCCTGCAGCCCATGTCCCTGGGTTATGTCAACCATAACTCAGGGGTACAAACTGCAATTCTACAAACAACCACCACCCTTCCTGGGAGTGGTGAAATCAGCCATAACCCCTTCTCGTGCTCATGTTTTGAGGGAGGAAATTTGTTCCATGATACAGAAAGGTGCAATCAGGACAGTTCCTGCTCACGATGTAAACAAAGGTTACTTCAGCAAGTACTTCGTCATTCCAAAGAGAGGGGGTGATCTCAGACCGATTTTGGAGGTGAGAGGTTTAAACAAAAGGATGCGCACGTTCAAGTTCACCATGTTGACTCTGAGACAGGTAATCTACTCGGTACGCCCAAAAGATTACTTTTGCAAAGTGGACTTAATAGATGCTTTTTTCCACATCAGGACAGTATCCGGCGCACACACAGGAAATGTTTGCGTTTTGCCTTCGATAACATCACATACGAGTTCCAGGCCTTGCCTTTTGGTCTAAAAACCGTCCCTTGGACATTCACAACATGCCTGGAGGCAGCCCTGGCACCCATGAGGAGCCAGGGCGTCAGAGTGTTGAATTATCTTGACGACTTGTTGGTCCTAGGGGACAGTTAATTGCAGACAAAAGCACACACAGACATGGTAATGTCTCACCTGAAATCACTAGGTGTTGTCATAAACCTAGAGAAGAGCAGTTTGTCTCCATCTCAGATTTCTGTTTTTCTGGGAGTAGAATTAAACTCCATTCTGTACAGGGCGAGGCTCTCAGAGGCACGGGTGGCAGCCCTTCAACTCTGCTTAGCGCGTTTTCAGCTGGGCAAGACAGTGTCTCTCAAACTTTGCCAACGTCTGTTGGGCCTACTGGCAACAGGAATCGTTTGCGTTCCTCTGGCCCTATTACATTTGCGGCCTCTGCAAATTTGGGTCAACAAGCAGCTGGAGCTCACCCCCCCTCACCAAACAAGGGGTATGAAAGTCAGCTCAGAGTACGTGAAGGCCCTACAGACATGGAAGAACCCCACAGTGTTCAGCACAGGAGTCACACTGGGAAGGGTATTGTCCCGGGTCCTGGTGATGACAGATGCGTCCTAAACAGGGTGGGGGGGCTCTGCAGGGACCAGTACGCCCGTGGGGTCTGGACCCAGCAGGAAGCCCGGCTCCACATAAATTTCCTGGAGCTCTCAGCAGTGTTTCTCTCACTGAAACATTTTTACAGGAAAGGCCTGATCAAACACCAGCACGTCCTGATAAAATCAGACAACAGGTACACTGTGGCCTACATCAACAGGGAAGGAGGGACACGGTCCCAACCCCTCCTGATGCTGACGCAGAAGTTGCTCACATGGTGCAGCTCCCGGATCTTGTCACTGAGGGCAACCCACGTGCCAGGGGAGCTAAACCACGGAGCAGACACCCTGTCAAGGGGAGCCCTCCTCCCCTCAGAATGGCGCCTGAACCCACGCATCGTGGACCAGATCTGGGCATGATACGGGAAGGTAGACGCAGATCTGTTCGCCTGCAGCGACAACACGCACTGTGCTCTGTACCACTCAATACGGGACGTGAACCCACCATTGAGAATGGACGTCCTGATGTACAGCTGGCCAGTAGGGAGGCGGTATTATGCGTTTCCCCCTGTTCCTTTAATTCAAGCGACGTTGGAACGTGTACGCAGGGGAGCTCTCTCTCTAATATTGGTAGCCCCCAGGTGGCCAAAGAAAGCATGGTTTACAGAAGTGATCTCACTCTTGGCAAGAACACCTTGGCAGCTGCCCCCCCCCCCCCACAGGGACCTGCTGACCCAGGCCCACGGGCAGATCCTGCATCCACGCCCAGAGCTGTAGCAGCTCTGGGGCTGGCCGCTGAGAGGGACCGGTTAATGGCTTCCGGCCTACCCAGTAATGTGGTAAACACAATACAGGGAGCGAGAGCACAGTCTACGTAGACACTTTATGCACATAAGTGACGTGTTTATGAGAGCTGGTGTCTAGAGAGAGAGAGAGTGTCTAGAGAGGAATATTGCTCCATATGGGGCGGCCGTGGCGTAGTGGTAATGGCAATCGTCCCCCGATCGGAAGGTTGGCGGTTCGAATCCCGGTTCCCCACACCATGTGTCATTATGTCCTTGGGCAAGACACTTAACCCCGAGTTGCTCCTGGTAGGACTGGAAAGCACCTTGCATGGTAGTCTGCCGCTACCAGTGTATGAATGTGTGTAGCACTTTGAGATTTTAACTAATGAAAAGTGCGTTATAAATTGAATTCATTATTATTATTATTATTATATTCCTGTGACTTGGTCCAGCTCCTCACTTTTCCTCACATTTCTGCAGGACCTGCTAGAAAACGGACGCTCCTTGTCAACCATAAACGTCTTCTTATCAGCCATCTCGGCGTGCCACGAAGGCTGGGGAGGTAGATCACCTGGTGCCCACACTCTCATGATACGGTTCATAAGGGGCATGCTTAGAAAGAGGCCTCCAAGCAGGAGTTTGCTCCCGCAGTGGGACCTTCATTTAGTCCTGGACGCCTTGTGCGAACCTCCATTTGAGCCTCTAAGCAGCATTAAGATAGACTTGTTGTCTTATAAGACTGCATTGCTCTTAGCTCTGTGCTCAGCAAAACGCGTGGGGGACCTTCATGCTTTATTGGTACACCCAATGTGTACCAGATTTGCCCCAGTTGGGTCAAAGGTCACCCTGCGTCCAAACCCCGCATATGTACCAGAAGTCCAGACTCTAAATCCCTGAAGCCTGGACTTCGAACTGTCAACTTTTTCTCCTCCCCCAGTTCTGACTGCAGAACAGAGGCGTTTGAATGCGCTCTGCCCTGTTAGGGCCCTGAGCGCGTACATGGAGAGGACTGACAGTTGGCAAAAAACAAACCAGCTTTTCATATGCTTTGCTAATCCTGCTGCAGGCAGGGCCCTGTCAAAACAGCGCCTCTCACACTGGGTGACTGAGGCCATAAAGAGGGCATACAGCAACAAATGTCAGCAGGTGCCCACTGGGGTACATGCTCACTCAACGAGAGGCCTAGCCACTTCCTGGGCCTTATTCAGAGGTGTTCCAGTTGCAGATATATGTGCAACTGCTAACTGGTCATCATCAAACACGTTTGTGAAACACTACAGCCTAGATGTCACAGCACGTGACGTAACTCAAGCTGTTCTCTCTACCACAGAGAAATGAGCAACTGACGCCTGTAGTCTAAGGCAAAAGTTCTCATAAACATGCATTTCCAGAGCATTTCCAGGGCGTGATTGAATTATGTTCTCATAGTCTTGTGTTGCACCGCAGTGAACCTGACTGATAAGGGAACTGAAAGTTATGCACCATAACTCATGTTCCCTGAAGGTAGGGAACAAGGTGCAACACACGTTTGCCCTTCCAATGCCCAAGCTTGGTGAAGTGCGTATAGAGAATGAACGTGTGTCATCAGCGCCCTTTATACCAGGGGGGTGGGCCCCTGGTGATGCTGACGCCCACTTGCCTTAAAAGGTGTGATTGTCTTGCTTCAGGTGAACCGCGCGGAGGCGCAATTCCCATAGTCTTGTGTTGCACCTTGTTCCCTTCCTTCAGGGAACATGAGTTATGGTGCATAACTTTCAGTTTTCAGTAGTTGTCAGTTATAATCATCAACATTAAAATAAGTAAACATTTAAAATGTATCAGTCTGTGTGTAATGAATGAATATTGTATACAAGTTTCACTTTTTGAATGAATGAATTAAATAAATACATATTTTCATGATATTCTAATTCTATAACCAGTTTTTTTTGGAAGATATTCTATATATTTTTTCTGTTTCTTTAGTTCAGCTGGTACATTTACAGTAGTTTGTTGTGATTTAGCATGTCCATTGCCATCGTTTCTTCTGTTCCCTTGCCTGCCCAGTCAAGAAAAACTGTCATTCATTAAGGATCATCTCAGCTGCTCTCACTCAGAAATAAGCTTGAACTGTACAAATTGTGCTTAGTTTCTCAGACTTTAGTCAGATCCTCATATTTGCCCTTTTCCCCCGTCTGTGCATTAATTTACACATCCCCGATCCACAACGTCTGAAATTCCTGGGAACTTGGAAGCTACCTTCCAGACAAAAAGACATGAATAAAATAAAATAAAACATACACTACAAGAAGTGTGATCCATATATATATATGTAATTTTGTAATTTTGTATTACTGTATTTCAAACAAATGCAAGAAAGCAGAGAAAATGTGCAGAGTCAGTGTAGTGAGTGTGTATCTTTAAAACCCCTGTCCCTGCTTTCCCGGTCGAGTCAGGCTCTTTTAGCTTTGGGAAACTGTTCTTCATGGTGATAAATATTGATTGGACAGCCCATAGCCAGGGAAGTATATTACAGAATACCCCTGTAAGACATCATTTGACATTGCTCTTGTTCCAAGGACTAGCATCATGTGGCTGCCAGAAGTGTTTAATATTCATAAGGTTAAGATGATCCTGATTAATATTAATTAGATTGTTTTTAACATTGCATACATTAATTTTTCTTAATTACCTGTAGTCATGATTTGAAAAAGACTATTTTGACTCAAAGGTTATAAGTTATTTATTTTATGAATGTGCACCACATACATTGTAATACTGAAAAAGAAAAATCCATCCTGCAGTTGTGCCTTGGAGAGGTCTGTGAGAGCTGTGAGGTGAAGGGATGCAGCTCTGTGCAGCGAACATCTCGACAGCTCTCCTTGGCCACCACCAAAGTCATCAGCAGTGTTATATCTGCACATATTTACAGAACACATTTGATGTGAGCAGACTGGGGGCTGTGGGGGGCTGTGTTTATGTAACAAATCAAGCTCCAGCATGTGATTTGGATGTCCTCTCCCTTTCCCCTCACAGAAAAGAGTGACACAAGACACCAGAGCAGAAACATACAACTTAACGCTTGGACTCCTCCTCTTGCATCCTCTCCCAACGCTATCATTAAACCACCCTCAACAGGCTGCGAGGGACTATCCCATAGGCAGCCTGTGAGTGGTGGCAGTCCCATTGCATTTGTTCATTTTTTTTTTCCTTTTTCAGTTTCTCAGCCGAGCCTCTCCTACCCCGGGGCTGAGTGCGTCCCGTGCCAGTTTTACTAAGGCTGGACACCACTGAAGCGACTAAGAAGAAAAGCCTTGAGGTTGATGTCAACAACTTTCCTCAGCCAGAACTCTGCGCCTCCCACATCAGAGCAAAGCAACTTGCTTTAAGTAGGAATGATCATTCGGAAAGCAATGGAAAATAGAAATAAATCACTTTTACTCAGCCAGAATTAAGGTAGCAAATCCAACCTCTAAACACTAATCTAATATAACTTTGCTCACAGAATATCAGGGTTTATACCCTGACATAATCTTGATTTAACTATCAATGACCCTGTCAGTAGAGGTCAGATGAAAGGAGCAGCAGACCAAGCCAGGGCCATTTGATTATTACAAATGCATTAATGCAGCTCCTCCTTCCTCATCCCTCAGCCCTTCTCCATCTCAGTGAACTCTAGACACTGAGAATACTGATGGCAACGCTGCAGGATTCTCCCTGATAACAGCAAACATTTGATGTAAACTAATGCAAGAAGCTCACATAAAAACTCTACTGTCCTTACTGTAGTATAACACATGACATTTACAGCGTTGATCTTAAGTGAGGCAATAAGAAGGCAACCTGCTGGGCAAAGCATTAACCTTCAAGGTCATTGTGATTAAGTGAACATTTAAGCATGTACAAAGTACGTGGGAAATATTTTCTAAGATAATTTATTCAGTGCTACTGATTTCAGGTCCATGACCTTGTAGTTTATGGTTCTGCACTTTTGAACCTCCTTTCATTTCATTGGATACTCCAGCCACCAGATGGCAGTCATATTATTACCGTATTTGGATCAGAATTCTTGAACCTTTTCTGTTCAATTCAGTTTATTTATAAAGCGCCAAGTCATAACAGGTCATCTCAGGGCACCGAATAGAAACAGTCATACATAAAAAAATAACAATTTAACATTATTTATCTGAGGAGAAGACTGCTTTGAGTTTAACTCCATCGCACAACTCTCATCTTAAGCAAGCATGAAGGCAACAGTGGAAAGGAAAAACTCCCTCATGAGGAAGAAACCTTTAGCAGAACCAGGCTCAGGACAAGCGATCATTTGCTTAGATCGGCTGGGTTTGAGAGGAACAGATACACAATGGCAGGTCAATAATCGCCTGTTAAGATAGAAATAGTATCAAATGAAAACTATTTAATTTTAACAATTAATTTAAGGAAACAAGGTCAATTTGTCCTCCAGTAGTCTAAGCTTAAGACAGCATAACAAACCAACCCTAACTATAGAATTTGTAAAAAAATAAAGTCTTAAGCACAGTCTTAAAACTAGAACATGTGTGAGCTTCACAGACAGAAACTGGAAGTTGGTTCCACAACAGAGGAGCCTGAAAACTGAAAGATCTTCCTCCCATTCTGCTTTTAGGAACGTTAGGAACAACAAGTAAACCTGCAATCTGAGAGCAACGTGCTCTGTTAGGAAAATATGGAACAATAAGATCTGTAATATAAGATGGAGCTGGGTTGTTGAGAAACATTTTACCTTCAAAAACAGTTTTACAAATAAGTTAATGATCTGCAATGAATATGGGTAAAATTAACGGTAAAATTATGCACAAATAAGGAAAATTATTTTTTGCCAGATCATCAACACTATTTCAAATTCAATAGCTTTATTTAGTAAACAATCTTCAATGTTAAAGGAATACTGGTAATTATGCATTTCAAGATAAAACCTCTAATAACGCTGTGTCAAACTAAAGGCCCAGGGGCTTAATGTGCTCCTCTTTGACATCTTATCTGGCCCCCAAGATGATATTTTAAATGTAAAATACTTTTATCACTTCAAGTTTTCCAGTAATCATTGATTATGATGTCAAAAGTGCAACACGTCGAATTAGACCAATAAAATTTTGTTGAGGAACCTGCAACCAAGAAAAGATGTTGGGTATCTAACTTGAGTTAATGTAGATTTTGAAACTGGTCCTTAGTTTGAAAAAGTTTTTAATTTTGGCCCTTTTTTGAAGCGAGTTTGACACTCCTGCGTAGATGATTCATTTTAGTAGGTTGGAGGCCAAACTTGACGGTTAAACTGTACTGAAGATTCCTGATGCATGCACTAAATAATCTGAAGATTATTGTGGAGAACAAGTTCCCTCAGCCTTGGCTCAGTTCCAAACAGTAGCACAATACCTGCAGATGTTTTTTGATCCATTTATATTTTATTATTTTTTTGGCAAACGTTGCCTACTTCAGGCTATGCTCATCATCACTTCACCACATTTAAAAATATCTTGCAGTATTAGTATTAGAGTCAGCACAATGAAGTTAATAAATAATTCAAATAAGTATTGCACAGAGTGTCATGACATGATTTGTTTGTAATACAAAAATATCTAAATTACAAGCAAAGAACATTTTGGCCGCTGAATTTTTTTCATTAGGGCAAAATCAACTTGCACATTTATAAATAATAAAAAACCGCTTTGCTTGCAGAATTGCAGGACTTTAATCTCTGACATGATCATTTTCTCACTGTATGACAAGACAAGAGCAGTTTGACATAGGCACATTAATGAATGAAGCTCCTCCTCCCTCTCAGATGCCCTCCTCTGTTGCTCCTCTTCAACTCAGTGAACTCTAGACACTGATAACACTGATAGCAACGCTCCAGGATTCCCTCTGATATTAGTAAATCACCCCTAGTTTCAACTTGTGCAAAAAAAAAAAAAAAAAAAAAAAAAACTCTGATTAAAACTCTGCATGAGCTCAGACTGTGCAAACATCTCTCCAGCATGTGATTATAAAAGTCACCAATTCAAAGCCAGACTTACCGTTTGGTTACTTTTTCTGCAGATGGGACGTTTGGCTTCATTATAGAACTAAAACGGACCTGAGTTTTGGAAGAAGGGCTCCGAACTTTACAACAATTAAAGCTGCAGTATGTAGCTTTTTTTATGAACATATTTCTTCACTCTGTCCCTACCTCCTGACAGACTGATGTTAGCCAGGTAATCTCTGAAAAAAAATAAAAAAAAATATTGTCCCCTTGCTTCTCCAGGTGGTAAATAAGCATTTCTAAAAAGAAAAGGTGACCCGCCATTTTCCAGCCAATAAAAACAGAGTTTGTAACCAGCCAATAAAAACAGAGCTTGAATTTGAATCAGCCAATAAAAACAGAGCTTGAATTTGAAATTCAACAGACCACAAGGGGGCAGAGCCACATATGGCTCTGAGGGGGAGGGATCAGAATGCTTTGCCTGTTGAAAATATTTCTAACTGCTGCAGTTCTACAGAAACTGCATACTGAACCTTTAAGCCAAGTTTGACCATATGTAAAACGAGCTTGCAACACCCAAGTGAGTGACGTTCATGGCAAAGCAATTCAGATAATTGTCAGGGGAATTTAGTAGTTCAAGGTAACTACCGGTAATGTTAAATGAATGTGTGTGAGTCAGAGAGTTGTTTTGTCTGCTCAGAGAGGAGCCTGCAGGCGCACCTGATCAACTCCAAGGCCTTCTCTGAGTCTGTAAGCTGGAGAGCCGAGGTCGTCCTGACCTCGCCTCTGTCTGATAAGCGTGTGTCATAAAGCACTTCCTGCTGTCTCACCGTCCGGGGTTTAGAGCATGTAACTTTTTGAACATCGGTGTAAGCATGTGTGACCTCTACAAGTAAAGACTGGTTTAAAAAACATATTTTGTCCTGACTGAGAGTCGCTTGTTTGAGTAAAAAGAGATGATGAAAGGATATTTTTTGGATAAATGGATATTAAGGTCAAGGTTCTTTATTGTCATTCACATCACATGTGGTACATGAGGTGGAATGAAACTATGTACACAGTGTCCCAGTTACATCCAATAAAAACACAAACTGTAAAAAAAAAACAGTAACAAGATCTAAGGGTTAAAGGATTAAAGCATATTATAAGGATATATTATATATTTATTTTATACAGCTTTTGCCTCACCTAAATATTTTGTACGTGAAAACTCAGACAAGATAGTAAACTGCATATAAATGTGATTTTATTTATTTAAATTAATTTATTTATTTAACCTTTATTTATACAGATAGTCTCATTGAGTCACGAGGACTCATTTTCAAGAGAGACCTGTTTGTGAGCAGAGGTTGAGGGCCTTGCTCAAGGGCAAATAAGGGTGTAGGCAGATGAGGGTCGCTTTCGTAAATGAGCCCATGAGGTTCAAAAGATTTACCTGACTAAATAAAGGTTGAATGAATGAATGAACATGTATGAGATTCTGTTTTTTTAATGTTTTTTTTATACTGCGCTGAGACTGATTTAAATGGAAACTGCTTGTATATGAATGAACTGAACTGAATAAACCTGAAAGTCTACACTGAGTTTTTTTATTTTATTTTATTGAGTGTTTTATACACTAGATGGCAACCGTGCTCTAAAAGGTTACAGACTCACTGCAGGCTTGTGCAAACATGTTGAAATGCTTGGATATTTGACTTTCAGTGAGAGTCTGCAAACAGGTAAATGACCCCTTCAGACGTGTCAATGACCCGGTGAAAAGATAATAGTACCGATGGTCTTACAGGTAACGTTAGATCAGAGGTGGGCAACACTTTTTTTCCCCAAATTGCCTCATCAAGACATTAATCAAAGAGACACAGATAATTGGAAAATAAAATTTCTTTATGATCGACAATGTAAAAGACCTTTTTCAGGCTTTGTCTTATTGTAGCATAGTTAGCATGCTTTATTAAACATCTTTCTAATATCCTTTAGGAATGTGAGACATATTCTGTAAACTGGCTCTTTTGACAATATAATATTTATTATTTTAATTTTTATTATTTATTCATTCCTTTAAAAGAAACAAAAGAAACAAAACAAGTTCATTAAAAAGAAAAATATATTGAATGAAAAGGGTGCAGAAAGAAGAAGAAAATTCTTATAATATATGCCCCTTATTTCAAAATATATAGAATAGAATAGAATAGAATATATCTTTATTGGCATATTTGCACCAAGGTACAAAGTGTTGCAATTGGCGTGTGCACCATCCTAAGAGGGACGTACGCACGGAAAGCCGCAGCAATAATTAAATTGCGCCGCCAACAATCAGATATGGAAAAAAGGAGCATACAGTCGGATAATCATTGGTATTCAAAAAAGAATCTATCACATTTTGTCTTAGGACATTCTATGATAAAGTCAAAAAAACTCTACCAGCTCAGCACGGATAAAGACAAAGACATGTTGCATTTGATGGCAAGCAGGGAGATAGTCCGTGAGTAATCATTTCAGATAAGCACAGTCTGCAGATGGCCTCAGCTCGGCTCCATCTGAATGCACACAGAGACCTCTGGGGGGAGGGGGGGCAGCGACAGTTTTTCAACAGCTTTCGACTCCAGGAGAAGTTTTGCAGTCAGCCTCTTTTCAAGGTTGCTTTGAGTCCCGATTAGATTAGTTGCTTTATTTATTTTCCAGGGCAGGCTACAGTGTACTTTGACTGCAGCCTTGAAGTCCAGGTGCTGTCTAGGTCCAAATCGCCGAATCATGTGAGGTTCCGAGCTACAAATCCCCATCTGTCCCCTGATGAAGCCCGGTCGGCTGTAAACGAGTCCCAAAACGCACTGCAGGTCCGCGGCTGTCCACCACTGCTCCCATCGTGCGATTCAGCTCGAACAACAGCTGGGTCATTGAGGTCACAGCCCGGATCAAAGAATCTTGTTGAGCAGGAAGTTTCGCCAGCGCGTTGATCGCCGCGGCAGTCTCCCTCAGCTTCCAGTAGCAGAAACCTCCGCCTAAGCCAAAAAGCAGAGCAGCTGCCACCAATATTCCAATAATCCACAAATCTTCCACGTCTTCGACAGAAAGAACGGTCAGACACATTAACTTCCATTCTCCCCACGAGTCCATAATGTAGCCCACCGCATGCGTGTCGAGGGGGCATGCCGGTTCTCCTGGTCCGGAGCGCTTCGTGGAAAAAAATGTATAGATAGAGGAAACAGCCCACACAATTAAATCCACTTTCCAAATTCCAAATATATATATAAATAACTACAAAAACACAACAATTTAGGATTGAACAACCTCCAAAGTGAAAACAAAAATATTAGGAAAGTATGTGGCCATGTGAAGGATATCTAACAATTTGAACTTGATCTTTTTAAACATGTACATTGTTTTAGAATTGTTTTGGTGATATCTACGGTGGCCCTGAGGTACGGTGGCCCTGAGGTGCAAAACACATTAACAAATAATGCGAAACACTTTAACAAAGTTCTGAAACACTTTAACAAAGTCCTGAAACACTAACAAAGTCTGAAACATTTTAACAAATTCAGAAACACTTTAACAAAGTTCTGAAACAAATTAACAAATTCTGAAACAAATTAACAAATTCTGAAACAAATTAACAAATTCTGAAACAATTAACAAAGTCTGAAACAAATTAACAAAGTCTGAAACAAATTAACAAATTCTGAAACAAATTAACAAAGTCCTGAAACAAATTAACAAACGAGGCAAAACACTTTAACAACGTCCTGAAACAAATTAACAAAGTCCTGAAACAAATTAACAAAGTCTGAAACAAATTAAAGCTGCTATGTGTAACTTTCTGTTGTGCTCAGGACTTAGAAATATTTTCAGCAAGGCATTCTCCTCCCTCCCCCTCAGAGCCATATATGGCTCTGAGGGGGAGGGAGCTGAATGCTTTTCCCTGCTGAAAATATTTCCCTGCTGAAAATATTTCTGCTTCAATATTCTGTGTTTATATGTTAATAAAACGTTCTAAAAAATAAAATAAAACCATGAAGCACTGGTCCAACAACACAAAAACACCCTGAAATCAGCAGAGCTTCTCGTAGCCACGTTGGACATGATTTAATTCGCTCGTGACTTCCTCATTTCTGTCAGTGGAGGTCTGGAATGTCTGGAATGCTCCGCCCCCACTGGTCCAACAACACAAAAACACCCTGAAATCAGCAGAGCTTCACGCAGCCACGTTGGACATGAGTTTTTTTCCGCTCGTGACAAATCCATTTCCTCATTCCTGTCAGTGAAGGATGAAGCAATCACTTGACTTTTGGCAAAAAAACAAAATAAAAGTCCAGCTCTGGGATGAAGAAGGGATATTTAATACATTTGTGTCACATACAAATCAGTCCTGCATCGCTTTGCAATCCTTTGAATGAGAACGTGCGCGGCGCTGGGGCTGGGACAGGCGGGGGCGTGGGTTGGGGCGTGACAAACAACTCTGTTTTTATTGGCTGGTCATTGTCCGGGTCACTCTGTGTTTTTAGTGTTTTTATAAATGCTGATAGAGAAGCAAGGGGACTATAGTTTTTTTCAGAGATTACTTTGTCTAACATCAGTCTGTCAGTAGATAGTGACAGAGTGAAGAAATATGTTAAAAATATATTGTTAGAAAAGTTACAGACTGCATTACAAAGTTACATAGGCTTTAACAAAGTCTGAAACAAATTAACAAACGAGGCAAAACACTTTAACAAGTCCTGAAACAAATTGAAACACTTTAACAAACGAGAGAATCACACGGAAAGGGAATGTACTAACTCCGAGGCTAACCCGGAAGTGATGACCCGGAAGTGATGACCCGGAAGTGATGACCCGGAAGTGATGACCCGGAAGTGGTCATTTCAACCCAAGATGGACAACGCGTTAACATACTGTCCCACAGAATGGGCAAAACGCGACTCGACTGTTGTCCATCTTGGGTCGAAATGACCGATTCATCATCATTTCCGGGTCATCACTTACGGGTCATCACTTACGGGTCAGCCTTGGAGTTGTACATTCCCTTTCCGTGTGATTCTCTCAATTGTTAATTTGTTTCAGGACTTTGTTAAAGTGTTTCGCATTATTTGTTAATGTGTTTTGCACCTCAGGGCCACCGTAGTACATCAAGGCAATTCCACAATCCTATTCCCCGAATTACAACTCAGCTCCTTCAGACTAGTTCTAAATGGAGGTTTTACAAACATTTCCATTCCCCTAAGGCTACAATCACTCTCTCTTTTTTAAAAACAAATGTTAATTGAAATTTGGGGGTCATTTTTTTATGAGCTTTATACATGACTTGTAGAATACTATATTAAACCAAATCATAAAATGTTATAATTTTAACTGATGAAATAATATATTTGTTGGGTGATAGCACAATTCTTATAGCTTTTTTTTGTCAAATAAAAATAAGGTTTGTAATAGATTTGCACGCTTTTCCACAAACTTCAATACAATAGATTAAACGTGGAACAATCATTACATTATACAATATATGCAAAGCTTTGTCATTCAGAAAATCTTTTACTATAGTAATGCAATTCATTTTACCATTTTTAGTCTTAATTTACATGAGATTTTCATGTCAGCTTCTCATCAATAATGATACCCAAATTTTTTATTTAATTAACTATGAATTTCAATACTCCATCCATCCAACCATCCATTTTCTTCCGCTTATCCGGGGTCGGGTCGCGGGGGTAGCAGCCTAAGTAGGGAGGCCCAGACTTCCCTCTCCCCAGCCACTTGGAGCAGCTCCTCTGGGGGAATCCCAAGGCGTTCCCAGGCCAGCCGAGAAACATAGTCCCTCCAGCGTATCCTGGGTCTTCCTCTGGGTCTCCTCCCGGTGGGACATGCCCGGAACACCTCACCAGGGAGGCGTCCAGGAGGCATCCTAACCAGATGCCCGAGCCACCTCAACTGGCTCCTCTCGATGTGGAGAAGCAGCGGCTCTACTCCGAGTCCCTCCCGGATGACTGAGCTTCTCACCCTATCTCTAAGGGAGAGTCCAGCCACCCTGCGGAGAAAACTCATTTCAGCCGCTTGTATCCGAGATCTTGTTCTTTCGGTCATAACCCAAAGCTCATGACCATAGATGAGGGTGGGAACGTAGATCGATCGGTAAATTGAGAGCTTTGCCTTTTGACTCAGCTCTCTCTTCACCACGACAGACCGGTACAGCGCCCGCTTCACTGCGGACGCTGCACCTATCCGCCTATCGATCTCACGCTCCAGTTTTCCCTCATTCGTGAACAAGATCCCGAGATACTTAAACTCCTCCACTTGGGGCAGGACCTCCTCCCCGACCCGGAGAGGGCATGCTACCCTTTTCCGGCTCAAGACCATGGCCTCGGATTTGGAGGAACTGATCCTCATCCCGGCCGCATCACATTCAGCTGCAAACCGCTCCAGCGAAAGCTGTAGATCACGAGCTGATGAAGCCAATAGGACCACATCATCTGCAAAAAACAGAGAAGCGATTCTAAGGCCACCAAAACGGATCCTCTCAACACCTTGGCTGCGCCTAGAAATTCTGTCCATAAAAGTTATAAACAGAATCGGTGACAAAGGGCAACCTTGGCGGAGTCCAACTCTCACCGGAAACGAGCCTGACTTACTGCCGGCAATGCGGACCAAGCTCTGACACCGGTCGTACAGGGACCTAACAGCCCATATCAATGGGCCTGGTACCCCATACTCCCGGAGTACCCCCCACAGAACCCCCCGAGGGACGCGGTCGAATGCCTTTTCCAAGTCTACAAAGCACATGTAAACTGGTTGGGCAAACTCCCACGCACCCTCCAGGACCCTGTTGAGGGTGTAGAGCTGGTCTAGTGTTCCACGACCAGGACGAAAACCACACTGCTCCTCCTGAATCCGAGGTTCGACTATCCGACGGACCCTCCTCTCCAGAACCCCTGAATAGACCTTACCAGGGAGGCTTAAGAGTGTGATCCCTCTATAGTTGGAACACACCCTACGGTCCCCCTTTTTGAATAGGGGAACCACCACCCCAGTCTGCCAATCCAAGGGAACTGCCCCCGATGTCCACGCGATATTGCAGAGTCGCGTAAGCCAACACAACCCCACAACATCCAGAGCCCTAAGGAACTCAGGACGAATCTCATCCACCCCCGGAGCCTTGCCACCGCGGAGCTTTTTAACCACCTCGGCGACCTCAGCACCAGAGATTGGAGAGCCCGACCCAAAGTCCCCAGGCTCCGCTTCCTCAGTGGAAGACGTGCCAGTAGGATTGAGGAGGTCTTCGAAGTATTCCGCCCACCGACTCACAACATCCCGAGTTGAGGTCAACAGCACGCCATCCCCACCATAAATGGTGTTGGTCGCGTACCGCTTTCCCCCCCTGAGACGCCGGATGGTGGACCAGAATCGCCTCGAAGCCGTACGGAAGTCATTCTCCATGGCCTCTCCGAACTCCTCCCACGCCCGAGTTTTTGCCTCAGCAACCACCCGAGCCGCATGCCGCTTGGACTGCC